>JALIZH010027036.1:0-17500 GCA_030522465.1 Rhipicephalus appendiculatus
TATACACATACATATACATATCCGGGACATGACGGCGTCGACAGACGGCGACGGCGAAAATCAGCCGAGAGTGTCCATATCATTGCTATCGCAATAACAGGTATATGTGCCCTGGTCTGTGAATTGCAGGCTATGCAACGAGCCTGAAACAATCGAGCATTGTTTTATTCGTTGCCGTGATGCATTTCATTTCTGGGACATTCTTAAGAGAACCATCAGAAAACAATTTCCAATTATAGCTCACGGTGCTGGGTTCCTACCGTTCAAAAAGAGCGTCAACAATAATGCGCCTTACGATTTAATCATGTTGTTGGGTCTTTACTCATTATGGAGGAGCCGCATGATCGACAGACATGCTGAACCACCTCGCTCGACAATATCTGTCTTTCGAGAAGAAGCAGCCAATGTGCGTAGTGTTGTTGAGACTTCTGACCCTGTTCCGGGGTGGCTTGGACTTCTGGACGCTTGTGTTTGTTTACCGGACTTTTGAGGATTCGTTGGACTGTGTGAAAGGTGTGTTTTCTGCATGTAGGCACGTGAGCGTATCTCTGACACGATGAATTGTATTGGAATATATGGCAAGATTTGATGGCATTACTTCCATGCTCTAAAGAAGAAAAAAAGCACCGGCGTAGCTCAGTGGTAGAGCACTGGGCTGCCACGCAGAGGACCCGGGTTCGATTCCCATTCTGTCCTCGGTATTTTTTATTTATTTAGTTTTTTTTTCTTATTTAGCGCGATAGCGGTTACAGATACCGGCGGCGGCGCGGACAACTACGGCGCCAGAATCGGCCCTTGTGATCTCATAATAGCGTCCTACATGGCCGTTACCAATGTAACGGCCATGTAGGACGCTTGCAAAACAGTGTAACAACTTTCAATTTAACGTCCCTTTAGCGTCTATTGAAAGTTATAAAGGTAATTTCGATTGGTTATCGGAGGCCAATGGACGATGGATGGTTGGTAGCTGGTATATAGGATGGTGTAACAACTTTCAATTGACCGTCGGTAGGTTTTATCGATTTTTCCCAATAAAATGTCTATTGACGGTTGGTGGAAATTTTTGTAACCCCCCCCCCCCTACACACACAACACGCTTCGGTTCAATCTTTTCATTGTCCCGGCCCTTGCGGAAGACAAGTTCCTGCCTGCGGCCCCCTAGCTGAAGTGAGTTTGAAACCCCTGCTATACGCGGATGATATACCCTATGGGCAACGCGTGGATCCCTGGCTAGCAAAGAGCAGACACTTCGAGAGGCTGCGACAGCAGTTGAAAATTTTCTCCAGGGCTAGCGGGCTCATTTGTGCCCCAGAAAAATCTGAAATTATCAGGGTACATGGAAAAAGATACAAAAATAATTGAAACATAGATGTATACCTTGAAAGCGTCAAAATTTATGAGGTAACCGTCGCACGAATTCCAGGTTACTGGGTTCAGAGTAAGGGAAGAGAAAACCACAGAAAAATTGGGGGACCCTTAAGCTTCGGCTTTAAGAGTTGAACACGAAAGCGATATCCTGTTCCTAGTGCGTACTTCAACCACTGAGTTCATACTTTTTAATGTATGATGTTACTCGAGAAGTTTAAATTCTGGATTATTATAAAATTGATAGTGGCTTGTGTCAGTGAAGCTTTCGCATATGGCTGCATTCTGTGTAATGGGTAGTGTGCTTTAAACCACGAGCAATTATGCGCGCTAAATGTTTTCTAACTTGCTATGCACCCACTACGTGGCCTTAAGGGTATGCGCGCAGTAACGTCTGTGCCTTTTGTAATGGGTGGCCAGTTTTAAACCACGAATTCGTTATGATAATCACATGTTCTGACACCCGATCGCAATGTACGCTTGTACCACGCAATATTACTGCGATATTACATGTTGTATTGAAAGTTATTTTCACTGCATTTCCAAACAGAGGAAGTTATTTTCAATGTATCTACAAGCAGACGCGTGGCTGTGTGGCAGAACACCTGCTTGCCACGCAAACGGCGTGGGTTCGATCCTCACTCGGACCCGGACATTTTTATTATTTATTTTATTTGCATCTTTGTCGATTTTTCGGTCACGGATAAGATGATGATTTTTCGCTCACAACCAACGACGCCGACGCCGACGCCGGAATTTCTGCGAAACGAGCTCTTTAACGCTATCGCGTTAATAAACATATTGTAGTCAGCTACGAAACAAGTCGCGCGAGTGATACAGAGAATAACATACCACAAAAAAGGAATGAAGGAAGGCGACACAATTAGGTTAGTACAGGCGCTCGTATTGAGTAAGGTAACGTATAGTCTACCTTTCCACACGCTAAACAAATCTGAAGAAGAAAAAAAATCACAGCATATCCACGGAGTGAATGATGATGAGTGGGCGAAGCTTTGGAGGTTCATCGGTAAACCGGGAATCTTCCGTGAAATTCGCCCAGTACATCATCAAAGACGTGACAAACACTGTGTGTATATATACAAGAAATTTATATTTTATTCGTGAGCCGTGATTTTCCGTTTTGTTTTCGTTTCTTCGTTGGTCGTGGTTACCGTTTACATAAGCCGTGGCTTCCGTTCCCCCTTCATTATAACGGCCTTATGGTCGGTGAAATGGAGAGAGAGCGGTTCCTGGATGGGTCGTAGTCTAAAGTTTGCAAAGACGAGATCGATGCAGGTTCCTCGGATGGTGGTTTTTTGAATGTGGTCAAACGATATGCATGTGAGACCATATCGCGATGCCATGTGTTGTATGGCATCGCGATCGTCATCGTCATCAGCGTCATCATCGTCATCGTTATGACGCATAGTGGGTACATTCCATGTGCTGTGCCGTGATGGCAGCGTCATCGTCATCGCACAGGAGTGGCTACTATGACAACGACGCAGGACGACGCCGGACTAGCCTATGCCCTAAGGAGCTTCGCCCCTAAAAAAAACATCGAATCTATAAACAGGAGTTCCGCCACTTCGGGATTCCGCAGAACTCATTTGAATCAGGAGTGCCTACAAAGTGGCCCCAGGACTACCGGTAAGCACACCAACTCAAAAGCTATTAGAACTCGGAATATCCAACGCATACCCTGAACTAAAGACAGCGGTACTGACCGCGCAGAGAAACCGTCTAAGTCAGTCGAAAGCGGGGAGAGAGATACTCGCAAGGGTGGGCTTCCCACCGTAGCTCCAGAACCTGGACGAGGTTCTTGTGGAAGTCCCGGAATCCGTCCGCTGCAAGATCTCTATCGTTCCCCTGCCCAAGAACATGGGCGTAAATACAAACAAAAAGCGCAGAGAGGAGAGGGTGCGGTGGCTCCTTAAAACATAAAAAAACTAAACAAATGTTCTGTATGTGGACGCTTTCAGATATAACTTTAAACAGTTCGTTACAACTATACTGAACCGAATGATGACATAGGCATCCCCATGTACAAGTCCTCGATAGCCAAGGCGGAATTCTTTGCCATTGCCCTTGCGATCAAACCGCAGGAATGGAGGGTGGAACCACAGGCGATTATCATCTCCGACTCGCAGGAAGCGTGCCGTTTCTTTTTTAAAAGGCCGCCTCCCGATAAAAATAAATTCCTAGGCGGGAAATAATAATAAAAAAAAAACAAATACAAGCAGCTGATCTGGTGTCCAGGACACACAGGCCTGGAGGGAAACGAGAGTGCAGACGCTCTTGCCCGAGTGCTCACGAACCGAGCAAGCCTCTATCGCACTTTCAGTCCCCTCAAACACTCCAGGAGAAAACTAACGACGAGGACAACGACCCACCCAGAATGGCCCTTCGCGAAGTTCTTGCGCACCAGCGATGCATGCGACAAAAATACAGTGCCCCCCCCCCCCCCAAAGTCATTGGAAGGAGAGGACGCGATTGACCTCCGTAGAATTCAAACAGGGTCTTTCCCAACCTACAAGGATTAAACAAAATTTTTCCAACGCTGTACGGGCACGCCTGTCCGTGGCGTGGCGGCTCACCATCGCTGTATCACATTTCATGGGGATGCCTAAACCGACCACCAAATTTAGATGCCTTTTTAGATCAGTACAATTTCTCTAATAGCAATTTCGAGCAACGGCTGGCGCAGCTCGCTAGCTCTGACCCGGAGGTACAGCCTGCTCTCCTGGGTCACGTCAAGCAGGCGGCACTAGCCAGTGGAGCTCTGGACTTGGGGCCCCACCCATGGAGTTCACGACCCCTTATCCCAAACCCTTATGAATAAAGTTCTCGCTCACACTCAAATGCTACCGTTACGCGCTGCGTTAGCTCAGACGGTTCTGCGCTGCGCAGCCCAGTTGGTCGAAATTTTCGGAGCCGTCCACTAGGACCACTACGGCGTCTCTCACAATCGTATCGTAGTTTTGGGACGTAAAACTCCAACAGTCATTATTATTACGGCAGCCACATTTAGACGGGATCAAAATGCAAAAAACACCTGTGTACTTGGATTTACGTGCACGTTAAATATCTACAGGTGGTCGAAATTGATCCGGGCTTCCCCACTACAGCCACTGTATTAAGGCGAAAGCCTTAGATGCCTTATTAAACGCGAAAATTGCCCGTTGGCGGCGTCGGCATCATCATCATCATCATCATCATCATCATCAGCCTGTCTACGCCCACTGCAGGGCAAAGGCCTCTCCCATGTTTCGCCAATCAACCCGGTCCTGTGCTTTCTGCTGCCACGTTATACCTGCAAACTTCTTAATCTCATCTACCCACCTAATTTTCTGTCTCCCCCCCTCACGCGTTTGTCATCTCTTGGAATCCAGTCAGTTACCCTTAATGACCAGCGGTTATCCTGCCGACGTGCTACATGCCCGGCCCATATCCATTTCTTCTTCTTGATTTCAACTATGATATCCTTAACCCCCGTTTGTTCCCTGACCCACTCTGCTCTCTTCCTGTCTCTTAAGGTTACACCTATCATTTTCCTTTCCATCGCTCGCTGCGTCGTCCTCAGTTTAAGTTGAACCCTCTTTGTAAGTCTCCAGGTTTCTGCTCCGTAGGTAAGTACCGGTAAGATGCAGCTGTTATATACCTTCTTGAGGGATAGTGGTAGACTACCATTCATGATTTGATAATGCTTGCCGAATGAGCCCCCATCCCATCCTTATTCTTCTAGTTATTTCACTCTCATGGTTCGGCTCCGCGGTTACTACCTGTCCTAAGGAGACGTACTCCTTTACAACTTCCAGTGTCTCGCCACCTATCGCAAAGCGCTGTTCTCTGCCAAGATTGTTCCACATTACTTTAGTTTTATGCATATTAATTTTCAGACCTACTCTTCTACTTTCCGTATCCAGTTCAGTAATCATAAGCTGTAATTCGTCTCCCGCGTTACTCATCAATGCAATGGCGTCGGCATCAGTGATGCATAAAAATCATTACATGATGATGTCACCATATCACGCCGTCATGACGTCACAGATCGCCGAATTTTGTGACGTCACACGATGACGTCATCACATGGCATCGTCGCTTGGTCAAAGGTGGCCCCGATCACGGAGCGTGCAATGCCTCCGATCCTGGATGCAGTTTAAAACATCTTTAGGTGCAGAAAGCTTTCGGAAGAATGCAGGGAAGAATTAATACAACGGTTGTCAGCCATGGATGCTTCGGGGACCCCTTATGGACCTGTGGAAGGGATGAGGGACCCCTTGCAGTCAGAGAAAAAGAGTGGGGCAGCCATAAATTAACTCAACATGCAGCGTGAAGTAGGTGCCTTTTATTGCTCCCTGGCAAAGAATGGTCACTTTAAAGTGCCACGCCAATTCGATCTCAACAGCTTGTCGTTAAGCAGTGTGGTCTGCAGCCACATTCAACATGTTTCTATGTTTGCTCCTCAAATATGCAAGCCTAGAAAAAGTTGCTCGCGTGCACATGTCGCCGAAAACTGCAACAAAGGCTTTACAGCCATCTCTTGGAGAAGGGGACACGTTAGTCAGCTCCGCCGCTGTGCAAAATGTTATGCGATGAAGCATACCAAAAATCGAAAGGGGCCACGGTCACGGGACATAGTGTGCCTCCAAAAAACGCTTTTATTGCGATAGGAATTATTTGGACACTCACGACAGACTTTTGCCGTCGCCGTCATGTTCCGTATAAAGTCCAAATCAATGTCATCCCCCCGCACATCGTATGTTCTACCCGCGGGTAAAAGCGCGCGAGTGGGGGCGACGAACGCTGCTAAAGCAGAGATGACACGAGTCGACCCCTCTCCGTCGCACGGAGGCCGCATGCGATAACATCTTCCCGCGCGCGAAGCCTGCTGTCGATTTCTGCTCAAGCAGAGAGGAAACGCCCTGCCTGTCTTGAAGGAGCATGAAAAAACGGGGGGGGGGGGGGGGGGGGGAAGGGTATGTGTCGTTTGACAGCAAGTGTTAACTTTGATTGCGTGCTGTCTCGGCAGGCGTCAGCAGACGGCTCGTATAACCTTCTACGTGCTGTGCTCTCAACGCGAAGAGACTGTGCGAAAACTGCTTCTCTCTCTGGAGCGGCCGTAGTCTGACACCAGCGTTTTGTAGAGTTACGCGAGAGTGCATCTAAAAGAGTTAGCTACCAGCCTTACTTCGTATAATAATATAATTTGTTACAACGCAACCGCATTCATTGCTTTGCCAAGTGTGATGTTATGGTTTTCGCAGACCCCCAAAAATGGCTTCGCGGACTCCCATTTGAGAAGATTAATACACCGACTGAGAAGACAAAGAAGAAGGTGGCTTTCGCCTTCGCGTCGTCTTAGGTGAATGCTAAGGGAGCCTGTGAGTTTTTTTTATTATAACCACTGTGTGATTAGGAGACATATATGGCATGCCTCATTATCACAGAGTGGTTTTGATGTGTAAAACTCCTGTAATTAATATTAAATGCTGCCATTAAACACCACTTAACTTATTTTATTGCCCATGGTTCCATTTAAAGTGATAAGCGAGCATTGGCGTAAATCATGGGGGGGGGTCGGGAATTCCCGGATTCCCCTTGTGTTCAGGCTGGGGGGGGGGACACACCTTGCAAGTGTCCCCCCCTTGAGATTTAGCTTTAAAACGTCATATATTTGAGTCACTTGACAGTTAAGTATTGCGCATTCAACTTTTTTTTAAAGGCTGCATATTTTTTAGTCTGTACCTGTGTTGAATTCCTTTCAGCTGCGTGAGACTACGGAAATCGCAAAAGTCGCTCGACCGGTTCAAAGAAGATTGAATAAACAATGCATTTAATCGAGCTCGTGCCCCCCGGTTTTTAGATTTTATTTCAAAGCATGATTTAATTCTTATGTAAATGAAAATACTACCCATATTTAAAAAATACGAAAATGGCCGCCATGGTCTGAATTGTGTCCCCCCCTTGTCATTTTTTTGGATTTAAGCCACTGTCTAAGGCAAGTGCAAGAAAAGCCCCCCCCCCCCCCCTTTGAGAGCGGTCACTGTTGGCAACACACTGACAAACCGACAACCGAGACCAATTTTTGTTTCGACAGAGCAGTCGCATAGTTATATATTGTGGCGTATCCCCTGCTTCTGCAAGGAAAGTGGTTTACTGTGCCTCACCACGAAGCGCGGTAGTTCCTCTGCAGTGCAAGCCGCCTGTGCGCTAAAGTTTCACGCCTTGGGCGCCAGCACACCGCAGGCGGCCCACGCTGAGCGGGAGCTGTATGGCGTCCACCTATTCTGTCCTGTTTTATTGAGATAGTGAACATATGGACACTCCAGGCGCATTTTTGTTGTCGGCGTCACCGTGATGTTCCGTGTAAAGTCCAAAGCGTTAACATTGCCCCACGCTTCGTATGTTCTATGTGAGAGTGAAAGCGTGCAAGTGCTGCCGACGAGCGCTCCTCAAACACAGAAGAAACGCGGCGGAAGTCTTTTGTCGCGCGAAAGGCGCATGGAGATACGAGTAGGAGCCGTAGGGTAGCTGGGATGGGAGCCGGGGGGGTGGCTCCTGCAGGATATACGTACTTTGAGCGGCCGGGCGTGCTCACCTGCGGTCGCGTGCGCCGTATCTTCAGAGGGGACGAGCAGACAGCTTATAGCTTTGGACGTGTTCTGCCATCGCAAAGTTTGGGTTGAAGCCATAGACAGCACGATAGTCATCTCGCCCGCTGCAGCGACTGCACTTCCTTAAGCCTGTGTTTTGTGGAGTTATGCCATGTTTCATGCTAAATGACTGAGCCGCTAGACTTACTTCGTATGATATTCCAATTTCTTGCTATAACGTTAATTGCTACGCTTTTGCGGCGATAGTGTGACTGTTTCATTCCGTTCTGCCTGACGTCAAATTTACATCACCGGCGGTGACCCGAACATAGTGGGAACCAGAAGCATTTTATGAAGAAGCCAATGAATCACTTTTTTCTGTTTACAGAATTTTTTTCTTCGAAAGTGAACAGAATCACCTTCTCTATCTCCCAGGATGCAGCCCGCGAGCGCGTAGAAGTGTTGAGAGTTTCCGTTGGGCGGGTTTCGCAGAGCTAAAGGGAAACACCGAGAGATAACGGTACCGCCTGCGCCTCCAATTATTCTGCTTTGCCATGATTACCATGCTGTGACTTGCAAAGATCGCACGCGGTGGCTTATACAACAGGGTGTTGAATTATGGACGACCACGAAACTCGTTAATGTGAAATGTGAGTACGACTCTACTCGTGCTTTCATTTGGTGATGTACTGAGGTAAAGAATTCGAGAGAGGCATGTATGTACGTACAGCTACAGACTACTCTTTATTCTGAATTCTTATTATTTAATATGTATTTTAATGCCTATTCTTTCTTATTTTTATAGTTTTTTTTAAATATTACTATTTTTATTATTACTTCTTCATTTGTTTCTTCATTTTCTGCGTCGGCGATGTGAACTGCAGTTACAGAAAACTCATTTTATTTTTTATATTTTTTATTGATTATTATTATTTAATTTTTTTTCATAGTGTTTCTTCTTACATTATTTCTGATTTATTATTTTTTTTTAATCTGCGGCGAACGTTGCCGAGTAATCCATGCGGCCTCGTCAAAAGAAGAGCGTCGCGCGGCTCGAGGTGCGCGAGCCAGGCGACCTCTCGCTGTGCTCGTTCGCTCGGCTGGCGAGGGACAACGAGGGACGAGATTCAACCCAGGAACGGGCGCCGAAGAGCTGCGCTCTCAAATAAGCTTTCTCGGCAAAGAACTCACAGAGCGATGCCGTATATGCGCACAAACTGATAAACAGCGTAGTACTGCGTTTCAAAATATTTATTAGTGCTATATAACTCCCCTCTTGCCAGCTGCTACGAGCACAAGTGTAACTAGCACTGCCAAAATTATCAGTGCGCTGACATCTTCCAACCGTTTCGGGCCAAGACATTACCCGGCTATTCCGAAAAAGTTAAGGTCTTTGGTACATTAATTTGCGGCTTAGGGCGTGTACACGTCTTTCTGGGGTCATGTGTTTTCGCGGTTTTACAACGTCGAATGACCGCCGGATGCTTTTAGCGTAGGTCAAACATTTCTGACCAATAGCAAATTTCTAATGGCGCGAAAGATGCAGTATCGGAAATAATTACTTGTCTTCGGTTCTACCTATTTGTACATGAGCCCTCATTACGCGATGGGACGTTTTACAGTGAAAGCTGTTATGAGATCACAACAAGGGCCGTTTTTGCGCCGTAGTCCGCCGCCGCCGCCGCCGCCGCCGCTGGTGTCCGTAACCACTATCGCGTGAAATAAGAAAAAAAAACTAACTAAATAAAAAATACCTATGACAGAATGGGATTCGAACCCGGGCTCTCTGCGTGGCAGCCCAGCACTCTACCACTCAGCTACGTCGGTTTTTTTTTTCTTTATTGACTCAGCTACGCCGGTGCTTGAAACTGCGTTGCAAACTGACCCTATGCAGGCTTCATGTCGGGTAAGGAATAGCGTTAACATGTGTAATAAAGCGTTTTAGAACAGTAAAGTAACAACCAGGCGCCACACAATGCGAATTGCGTAACGAGCGGGTCGTTCAATGCTCCAAACCATTACAAAAGCCTCAGGCATGATTCTTCATCGTCGCCAGCCACAGAATCAACAAAGTGCACATAATGAGTTACAAGTGTGTAGCGGGTACCGCGCTTTTCCGAAAAATGACGAATAATGGCATGGTGAACGCTTCCCCACTACACAAAAATGATCACGATTCAGGCCCGTAGCCAGGAATTTTTTTCGGGGGGGGGGGGGGGGGGAACCACTTGTTGAAAGGCTTGAAAAACACCCATTTTTACTCTTTTTCCTCGGTAAAACACCCCCTTCCATCCGAATCTCAGGGGGGAGGGGGGCCGGGCCCCTAGGCCCCCCCCCCCCCCCTAGCTACGGGCCTGTCATGATTTATGGCTTAGTGGGTACCATGCAAGTGTGCTTGCAGTAGTTGTTCTAGAAAGGCCGCTCTTCCAGCTTTATCTGTGACTGGGCTGCGCGTTCCGCGCAGGCCTGGCCGTTTTTTAAATGCGAAGCATTTCTTAGCGAACTTCGGCGACTTTGAGCGTATCTATCTATCTATCTATCTATCTATCTATCTATCTATCTATCTATCTATCTATCTATCTATCTATCTATCTATCTATCTATCTATCTATCTATCTATCTATCTATCTATCTATCTATCTATCTATCTATCTATCTATCTAGCCGCCTACGACTTTGTGCTCTCCTGGCCGTATCGTTAATGGGATTTATACCAAATTTGGTATGGCATAACATGACTGCATGAAGAACATAAATGGCTGGTCATATCATGAAAATCATGACTAACTTGTCATGAAAAGTATGATTTACATGCCACGCTCATGGCGCGCTCGCGGCCGTTTCGTTAGCTTGACATACACCAAATTTGGGATTGAGTGACATGACTGTATGACGAACATAAATGACAAGTGGTAATATGAAAATTATGACTTCATGAGCGACATGACTTGCATTCCACGCTCATAGCGCGCTCGCGGCCGTTTCGTTAGCTTGATATACACCAAATTTGGTATTGAGTGACATGACTGTATGACGAACATAAATGACAAGTGGTAATATGGAAATCATGACTTGTCATGTGCGACATGACTTGCATGCCACGCTTATGGCGCTCTCGCGACCGTTTCGTTAGCTTGATATACACCAAATTTGGTATATCGCGACGTGACTGTATGATGAACATAAATGACAAGCCGTAATATGGAAATCATGACATGTCATGAGCGACATGACTTGCATTCCACGCTCATGGCGCGCTCGCCGCCGTTTCGTTAGCTTGACATACACCAAATTTGGGATTGAGTGACATGACTGTATGACGAACATAAATGACAAGTGGTAATATGAAAATTATGACTTCATGAGCGACATGACTTGCATTCCACGCTCATAGCGCGCTCGCGGCCGTTTCGTTAGCTTGATATACACCAAATTTGGTATTGAGTGACATGACTGTATGACGAACGTAAATGACAAGTGGTAATATGGAAATCATGACTGTCATGTGCGACATGACTTGCATGCCACGCTCATGGCGTGCTCGCGGCCGTTTCGTTAGCTTGAGATACACCAAATTTGGTATTGAGTGACATGACTCTATGACGAACATAAATGACAAGTGGTAATATGGAAATCATGACTTGTCATGTGCGACATGACTTGCATGCCACGCTCATGGCGCGCTCGCGGCCGTTTCGTTAGCTTAATATACACCAAATTTGGTATTGAGTGACATGACTGTATGACGAACATAAATGACAAGTGGTAATATGGAAATCATGACTTGTTATGTGCGACATGACTTGCATGCCACGCTCATGGCGCGCTCGCGGCCGTTTCGTTAGCTTGAGATACACCAAATTTGGTATTGAGACATGACTGTATGACGAACATAAATGACAAGTGGTAATATGGAAATCATGACTTGTCATGTGCGACATGACTTGCATGCCACGCTTATGGCGCTCTCGCGGCCGTTTCGTTAGCTTGAGATACACCAAATTTGGTATTGAGTGACATAACTGTATGGCGAACATAAATGACAAGTGGTAATATGGAAATCATGACTTCATGAGCGACATGACTTGCATTCCACGCTCATGGCGCGCTCGCGGCCGTTTCGTTAGCTTGATATACACCAAATTTGGTATTGAGCGACATGACTGTAGAACGAACATAAGTGGCAGGTGGTAACATGAAAATCTTGGCATGCATGTCATCTACAATGCCATTGACATGCCACGCTCATGGTGCGCTTGCGTCCAGTTCGCTAGCTTGACATACACCAAAATTGGTATATCGCGACGTGACTGTATGACGAACACAAATGACAGGTCGTAACATGTAAAACATGACATACAAATCATGTAAAGCATGATTTGCTCCTTCCTGGCTGCTTCGCATTACATCGATTCCCACAGTGCGTGGGATCTGCCGGCTTTTTTTTTTTTTTGCGACTCTCGTTGCATTGCGTTACATGCGCATGAGCTATGGGCATGGCGCAGAAGACTTTGGCGAATTATAAAACAGCTGATGGTGTATACGGAGTATAAACAATACGGAATAGTGTTACGTTATACCCGCCCAAATCTCGTAAAAGCAAGTTTCAGCTTGCCGCTTGTATGGGAGTATTTACCGAGAGGGGGGAGGAACCCTTGCCCCTCCCCTCCCCCCTCCTTTTCGCTGTTTCAAGAAGGAGGGCAAAGTATGACACCTAGGATGCGCATTCGTACACCTTCAAAGCTTTACACAAAACGTGTTTTTTTTTTAGTTTTTTTTTTTTAAGTTAGAATGATATTACGGTCAGGCTCCGGTCGTTTTCGCACATGAACTCTACGTCGAGGCGGAAACACTTTGCTGCAGCTAACGTGACATTACAATGACTAATTTAAAAAAACGTTAATTGACTTTCTATAATTATTGGACTTGACCGATATATGTTTATATGAGAATGTTAATGAGAACTGACAGACCAGTGATGCGCAGTTCTCATTAATATTGTGTTTAACGAAGAAGACAATCCCTTAAATTTACACTCCTTTCCTTCATATGAGAATGTTGCAGGACGTACGTCACAATTCATAACGCGCGCATTTTTTTAACAGCGAAGCTGTGTAAGCTGTCGGTAACCTTGTGCTGCGTCGTAAAAAAAAATGAAAACACTATCATCATCATGAACCGGCACGCGCACTCTTCGTTCTCTTTAAAGTGAAGCTGTTGAAGCTATCAGGTAGCTTGTGCTCCGTCGTGCAAAACTCCTTCAGGTGGGTGGGTAGGCGCAACGGGAATTGGGCAAGCCCCCCCTACACTGTAGAGCAGATGCGAGTGCCAAACGAAAATGAAACGTGAGGAAGGGAGAAAGAAAGAAAGAAAGATAAAAAGAAAGAGGAAGAGAAAAATAGAGAGAAATAGAGAATAGAGACATAAAAAGATAGAAAGACAGAAAAACATAGTAAAAAAGAGAGAGAGAGAGTGGGAAAAGCGATAAAAAGAATGAGGAAGAGAGAAATAAAGGGCTGTGCTATTACCTATGTTCGCGTTCTTCCTACCGTCGTTTAGAAGTGAAGCTGGCATTAAGGGGGGTCGGTCTAAGCTTTGTAAACTGGCTTTCCCACACAATGTTACAGTGAAGCCTACTCATAGAGACAAAAGTTTTTCACGCTGGAGCACAATGAAACTGATGGAATCAGCAGCTACCGAGTAGATGTTCTACGGTAGCTATGATACGGACACGTATCGTTAGGACTGCAGAAGAGCAGCGGGCCCATAGAAGGAAACACGAAGAGAACAGCAACGGGAATGTGTACCTCGGTGGTGGTGTAGTCGATGTGTCGCGGTAGACTCTGAACAGTGGTTTGAACATTGATGGGTCGGTTCCCAACCTGGCCTTGGACACCAAACTGGCTTCCGCAGTGACGCGTCTGTGTCGTGTGCGAAACAGCTTTGCGGGTCATCCATCTTCACAGCATAGATTGGCTCACAATTTTTAATAAATTTTTTTGGACAATACATACTTTTTATAAAAGCCTATAACAGTCAGGCTCCTAGTGAAATACGTCGCCACAGTTAAAATGACTGCGAAGTGACTAATTAACAAGAACTCGCTAATCAGATTTTAATTTATTTTATGGGAATTATTTACATCAGGATGTTTCAGTCTGTGGTTATTTATGGCATACCCATTTTTTGGAAATCGCGAAAATTGCACGTAATCTGAGACACTCATAATATAATTTTAATGGTGATATCAAAATTGACCGCGCCCGACGCGCAGGAAACGCGCTCATTCTGTCACGTCAGACCGGAACTTCTAGGGACAAGGAAGTGACGCAATTTGAATGAAGGCACATTGCGGCAGCATCTTGTCGAAAGCTGCAAGTCATCTCACTTGCAGCAGCGTATCGCCTTACCATTGTGTATGATGTTTGGGGCTTATTAAATGCGAAGCATTTCTTTGCGTACTGCAGGCACTTTTAGCGTTTCTATCTACGTATCTATCTATCTATCTATCTATCTATCTAGCCGCCTACGTCTGGGTGATCTCGCGACTACCCCTTTAACTTGGGGTAGACCAAAAATTAGTATGTGAGAATAAGATGGTTTGACGAAAATGACTCGCTGGTCGTGACATGAATAATGACAATCCCGTCGCGTACGTCGTCAAACTAACTCGGAACAGTAGCGCAAAAAATACACAAGGGACGACAGAGCAGACGGGCAAACCCTGTGGCACATACCACGGGGCGGGTATGTGCCACAGGTGATTGACAGTTTAGACTACCCAGGAACGGCGAGACAAACATTGGTACTTTTAACGCCAGAGCGTTAAAAAGCTGACGTCATCAGCAGCGTTGACCGGACGAATGCAAATAATAAATGTCAGGGTCCCAACAGGAATCGAACCCAAGCATTCTGCGTGGCAATCAAACATTCTACCACAGAGCCACGCCAGGTCTCGGAACTGCTTTTCAAATAGACCCTAATGTTCGTGAAACGTCAATTGGCGTTGCAGTGCTGGCTATCCAATTTTATAAACATTACATATGTACTCCGATGATTCAGCCGTCACGCCGTGTTAACATCAAGTATAGTAAAGCGCCATCCACTGAAGTTGATATATGTTGCAGTGTCCAGGGCTACCATCCTCGCGAGCACAAGCGCTACATATCAGTTTACCGCTTCTGGTGTTGCTACTGCCCATGTTGCTGTTGGCATCGTTACGCAACTGTAAACAACTTGTTATGCAAAATATATGCGACTGTGGAACATATGTCTGTGCGTACAACATTTGTACATATCTTTAGCGTAATTTCGTAACGTTTCGCTCAATAAAACATTACAACACAGTCACCTTCCCTCCGCATGCTTCGCATAACATCGATTCCCAAGGTACGTGGAATCCGCCGAATTTTTTGTTTCTTTCGGGCTGTGCACAACAACAACAACAACAAAAAAACTTATATCCGCGTTTTCTTCCCCTCTACGGCATAAAACTCGGGCACAGCCACTGCTGCACTTCCTGCAGACAGGCGACTAAATTTGTTGTTTTAAAACATAGACAAATACCACACACCGCAGGCATAGAATGATCGATCTACTCGCGTATATCGGACTGCTTGCCGTTTTTCCTGACCAAAATCAACCTCGATGCGACTTGATTGAAAATTCGTCACTTCCTTGTCACGAGGTGTTCCCGACTGACGTAAGGATGGCCACTCTTCCTGCGCGCTGGGCGCGGTCACTTTCGATAATGCCATTAATATTGGACGAAGAACGCACCGAATTGCGTGCAGCTTTTGCGATTTCTAAAAAATGGCCGAGCCATTAATTGCCACGGTATACAACGATTGCTATTCATGTCGAACAAACGAAACACCGTTCACTGAAATCGCTACAACTTACGAAATTCTCCGTCGATTGTATTGATCCCGCCCGGAGGCTTCCCGCACCCAACGTGGTTTTGCAGTGCTTCCGGGATCCGAGGAATCGGAAGCTTTCTGCACCTCACCTGCTTTTGCATTGCCTCCGTGATCGGCCCACCTTTGACCAAGCGACGGTGCCATGTGATGACGCCATCGTGTGACTTCACCTTGATGTGGCGTCAGCACATGATTTTTTTGCATCGCTCGTGTTGACGCAGCGACGGTCACTTTTCGCGTTTGATGAGGCATCTAAGGCTTTTTGCTTTATTAATCTTGAAACTGATAGAACTTGATGATTTATATGCAAAAACCGGCTAGATCCCACGCATTGTGGAAGTCGATGTAATGCGAAGCAGCCAGCAAGAAGCAGATCATGCTGCACATAACATGCATGACATGATTTACATGTTAGGACCTGCCACTTATGTTCGTCACACAGTCACGTCACGCAATACCAAATTTGGTGTATATCAAGCTTAGCGAAATGGCCGCTAGCGTGCCATGAGCGTGGGATGTAAATCATGTTGTACATGACATGCGCGTCATGATTTTATATTACCACCTGTTATTTATATTGGTCATGAAGAAATGTCTCATCATACCAATTTTTGGATATATCAAGTTAAGGGAACGGCCGCAGGGGCACCACGGCCATGGCGTGTAAAGTGCACCGTTCATGACAAGTTAGTCATGATTTTCATAATATGACCAGTCATTCATGTTCGTCATACAGTCATGTTATGCCATACCAATTTTGATATAAATCCCATTAACGATACGGTATGGAGAGCACAAAGTCGTAGGCGGCTAAATAGATAGATAGATAGATAGATAGATAGATAGATAGATAGATAGATAGATAGATAGATAGATAGATAGATAGATAGATAGATAGATAGATAGATAGATAGATAGATAGATAGATAGATAGATATTAAATCTAGAACTGTTCTCGTGTACACCTTATGTACGCAACCTGCGGCCAAACGGAGGGATCACGTGAAGTTGCTTTCTCCCCACTAAGCATGTTACTGCGGAGAAGCAAGCTTTCACAGAGGTTAAATTCGTGCGTAGGCTCTCCAAAGTGGTACGTCCCTGGACCGCGCGCACCAATCAGCAGTCACCCGCAACCGGCTGCAAAATTGAAAACGTGCGCAGCAGATTTATTTGGTTATCGTTTTGCGACGCCCGTGCGCCAACGCAGTATGCTCCTCATATGTTCGCGTGAGCGCCAGTGCTGATTTTGACGATTGATGGCGATCGTCGAAGGCGACCGGATGTTGTCTTCCCATCTGCGCATTCAATATTCCGGAGCTCGTCTAGAGCGAAAGAAATAAATCGACAACGAACGAAATTAAAAGCGCGTCTACTGTGATGCTGTTTCAAAGGTTGCGCCCATCTTTTATCAGAGCTGTCGCACGAAACCTTTGACAGTCGGGCACTCCGTTCCTGTTTCTTGAATCTAATCTGAAAACGTTGTACTTACTTCGGGTGGCCGCTACTTGGGTTAATCTGTAGAAGAAAAATGAGGGAAAGAGCGGCGGAAGTGGATGCGAAGTCCTGCGTCTTGGCCTTTGCCGCTTCGTGCTGTTTGCCATCATCAGCGTCAGCAGTACA
>JALIZH010027037.1:0-28534 GCA_030522465.1 Rhipicephalus appendiculatus
GAGTCTGAGTCTTAGTGAGTCCAAGAGAGTTATATATTGGTGAGATTGAGTCCTAGTGAGTCCGATTGAGGAAAGTTTGAGTGAGTCTGAGTCCCAGTGAGTGCGCTTGAGGAAAACATTGGTGAGTGTGAGTCCGAGTGAGCCCTCAGGGCGAGGTATATTTCATGAGTGAGTCTGAGTGAGCTTTGAAATTTTTGCGCGACCTATGCGTACGCATGAGGAGCACCGTGTGAACAAGAGCATGAGAGAACACACACAAGGAGCATAGCAGCCAACACAAACTTGCACGCAAACTTGTGATGTAAGTTGTTGTTGTTAACATTTAAACCCAGCTGAAGTCTGTGTCACGAGGTCCTCTAATTCGTGTGCAGTTGCATAGCACACACTTTAAAATTGATTTTAAATATTTTCCAAGCCGTATTTTACATTGGCATTTTGTAGATGAGGTGTGTGTGTGTGTGTTCACACAAATCTGTCTTGGAAGTTATCTCACCTTCAAAAGTTCGCGTCAGTACTGGAAAGGGGGCATTGAAGTCCCGGAGGACCACCAATAAAGTTATTTGCTTGTGTGTGTCAGTACTACTTTAACAATCGCATACTAAAACACTCACTTTGAAGGGTACCTTGCTTCTTCAATCATATTCTTGCATCTGCGCTCACTTGTGCATTAATTTTTCTGATGGATATATCTGAGCCTTTAATTATGGCCTTTGTTTGCACTTTGTCATAATGACCATAAGCTAATTTAACCAACCTTGCCAAACTTGCGTACCTTATATTAATTCCAAATAACACTGCAGTCATCTGAATTAATATATGTACGAAAGATCTGCACGCCGTCATAAATTAAAACACAGCGTGATGCTCACGTTCAACACCCCATGAAGCTGCATTTTCTCTGCTTGTATTTTTGTGACTATTGTGGCATATTGCCCACTTACAGCTAGCCGGGACGTCACGCGATATAAAGGAAAATGCTGCGAAAGTGCTGTCGTACTACGTCACTATATTCAATTTGGCTCGAACCGTTGTTTACTTGGGGAAAAGCACGAATCTGTTAGAAAAAGATACCCTTTTGCTGCAGCCCTTCGTTCATTGCCGCACATCTGGCGATAAAGTGAGCTTGATTGGGTAGCTTTTACATCCACGGTACTGAACACTCTCATTGTATGGAAACCGATAAATGATCATGTTTTGTCACAGCATCCTCCATTATGGTTGTGAGGAAATACCTGCAAAAAAATAAGAGAAGAGCAAATGACAGCGCAGCGTCCCTCAAGAAGAGGATGAAAATGAGGGCAGATTTGGAATCATATGCAGAGGATGCGAAAAAAAAGGGGGGGGGGGGGGCTCACGCAGAAAAGAGCTGTATGGAACGCCGGCAAGACTAGGCGAGAGAGCCTACTGTGAACCCGCATCTATGTGCGAGGTTTGAAAGACCGGGCTCCTGTTTTCGAGCCACTGAGCTACTCGGGCTGTGGCGTGACCTGCCGCAAGATCTGGGAGAGCCCTGCTGCCACCTTGCAATGAACCTGCCGCTGGTTGTCTTTCGGGACACTGAGCATGCTGGAGGCCCCAAAGCAGCCGGCCGCAACATCGAAACGAGCTGTGGCCACCTACTGCTTGCAGTTCCTTCTCCACCGGGACGTTGGCCTGCGCTCACACGCAATGGTTTCACTGCAGGGATGCAACGAGCCTCACCTCACAAGGCACCAGACTTCTGCAGGACTTGTGAGACTGCATATTTCTTTGTCTGTTTGAGAACCGCCGTGCATGGGCTCTTTGAATGTACATGTCATGTGTGTCTGTCGTATTCAATAATTATCGTCTTCTGCGTCCTCCATCTTCCTTGCATTGCACGCCTTGAGATGTGATGAACCTAACCGTCACAACTGCACACACTTTCATTTTTTTGTCTTTGGGTCAGGTGAATGAGCTGATCAGCCATTCTACATCACTCTGGTTAGTTCTTTCTCTGGGTGTTAATGCTTTTGTAAAACACGCACAAGAATCTTGTGAATCAAGTACAAAAGCTCTTTTGCATCCAGAAGCTGCACAGCAAACTGGTGTAGGGAGTTCGGAGTTTGTACTATGTGATTTTACCCATGCCGCACTGCAGCAGCAAAGGGCACTAAACTTCTCGAGACTACAACACCAGAGGCCTATAAATCCCTCCTGAAGGCTTCCTTCCCGAGTTTTCTTCCGCAGGTTCAATAGTGGCAAAACATGCCTTTAATTCCAGCTGTTCTATACAACCCTATCAAAAGCAGACTGAGCCATGCATTTATCAGGTTTAATATATTGTTTGTTGCTATTACATTGGACAAGTCGTCTCAAAGTAACTCTCATATTCTTGATAACAGAAGAATCATTTTCAATAATAGATTCAATAGCTCTGCTACTAGCCTCCCTTTTGTCATTCTGTTCCTCAGTAGATTTTCCCGAATAAAGACTTCCTGCTGGATCAGTGCAAAATGATGCGAGCAGTTCTTCACATCTTTTTTTTTTAATTTGCAGCACGCTTTCTTGCACATCTGTTATACTGATGCACCAAATTAATTTTGAGGTGTACTCTTTAGTGAGAAATTAATTTTTACATGATACAAAACAAATGAAATCATTCTAATATTCACACAAGCAATATCAATGAGCCCAATATGAATTGTTTGTGCAGCATTGGATTGGTGAAATTGTTTAGAATCTTGCATATACTGTTGTTTGCGAACAGACACATCTATAACTGAGGTCTTGTCAACACATCGAATTGTACCTGGCAACGTTTCTCAGCACAAAGCCATCTTTTGAAGCAAAATCTACTGTAAATTCCATTTTAAAGGTACCCCCCATACCCATTAACTTACACACAGCGGACGGTACACGTATACCGCAAGTCACCTCGGTCAGAATTCTAAGGCACAATACTGCAGGAGGACGGCAGAAAAATCTCAGCATAGAGCGCATAGCAGCCAAAGCAGAATCCATGTCACATTTAATCAGACGAGTTGCCAATAAAAGAGGCGGACTCTCTGAGGAAAACTTACGGCGTCTCTTCCACGCGTTTCTCATGAGCCATATCAACTATGTGGCCATAGCTCACCCCTGGAACAAAGGTGATGAAAAGAAATTAAATCTCATCATTTGTAAAGGCATCAAACGGGTACTAGGACTACCCATCCACACCGACACTAAAAAGCTCATGGCATTGGGCATTCACAACACATTCAGCGAAATCGCCGAAGCTCAAAATATAGCTCACCTAGCTAGACTATCATCCACAGAGGCAGGCAGGCAACTTTTAGCTCACCTGAACCTCACCTCCCCTTTTTCTAACCAACGAGAACGCACCCTGCCCAACTCTATCAGGGACCGCATTCTAGTACCTCCACTCCCACGTAACATGCACCCGGACTACAACCAGGGTCGTCGTAAAGCACGCGCCGCCGCGCTACTAAAGACCGCAGCCGCTATGCCCGACTCGGTCGCCTTTGTAGACGCCGCAAAATACCCCAATTATGAGCACTATGTAGCAGCTGTAAATTCGCTACAAGGAGAACTCCTCACAGCACTTACGCTCCGAAACTCGGACCCTGACCGCGCAGAACAGGTAGCAATCGCATTAGCAATGGCGAACACAACCCGCACCTACAATTTACACCGATTCCCGAACCGCGGCCCAGGCCTTCCGTGTGGGCTCGGTCTGCAAAGCAGCAGCCAGCGTGCTCTCGCGTGCCGCCTGGACTGACACCAAGCACTTAATTTGGTTCCCGGGCCATATGGGCTCCGACGCCCACCTCCTCGTCCCAAACGCCAACGAGCTTGCCCACTTCCAGGCGCGAGACCTTACTCGCCGCGTCAGGAGAGAGGGCGGCCCACGGCCCAAGAGCGAGAAATGGCTCCGGAACCAACTCCAGACCTATAACGAAATCTGTCAGCACTATCGTCTCGAACGGCGAAAGTTTCCAATCCCTCACCCTCGACTAAAACGACCACAAGCACTATCCTTCCGTCTCCTACAGACAGGAGCATATCCTTCACCGGCAGTTTATGCAAGATTTATAAGCTAACTAAGGCCGGGATGCCCCCCGATGCGGCATTCCGCGATGTAACTTGCAACACATGCTGTGGCAATGCCCCGAGTTGCGCGCGGACGACGGGTCTCCAACCACAGAAAAGGACTGGGACACACTCCTCACAAGTCCCCACGAGGACGACCAACTTCGGGCCGTCCAGAGGGCTCACGACCTGGCCGTCGAGTTTCAACTCCCGGTCCCGTCGTGGGCGCGGCCCGCAGACGACGCCCCTTAGGGGACATCGCCTCCTCAGGAACAAATAAAGTTATTCAGTACAGTATCCATTCCCTACAACTCACTGGCCAGAGGAGCTTGTAGCACAGCTACCCTAGCGCGGCCATTGTTGTGTAAGTAGCATTCTTATCGCACATGGCATTCTACGTTCCGAGGCTTTGGTGAGGTGATAGTACTACTACTACAGACCCACTATAGCTTATGACCCCTTCATAATACATGTTTCTTGTAGCACAGTCCACTAATCACTGCGGTAATCTTACTGCTTCCATGTATTTTACGTACTTTCCTATGAGCGTTCTTATTCATCCATAACGAGTAATTCACTCCTTTATTTAAATTAAAATGACTGTCTAGGCATTCTATGCCCGTACCTGGCACTTGTGCCTGAAAACCTCTTACGATCCTGATCCTATAGCCAGCAACGTGTTTAATTGACATGCAAACAGACATCATGAGTATAGGCTCCGTGCAGACTTAACTCATGAAGGCGCCTCTAGCGGCAACAAGCGCAAATTTGGAAGCATGTTCTCAGCCGCTCGCACAGGAGAGCAACCGCGGAACGGCGCCTTTTTCACTGCCAATGTTTTTCGCACTTGGCCAGTCGTCAGAGCGTTGGTCTGTCCGCGTTATCAACGCGATCAGCGAGCCGCGAGTGTTGGACGATAAGAATAGATTAGCATAAGGCATCGCTCCGCGATATCACCCGTGCAGCGGCCGTGACACTACTATCGCTGCTGTCGTCTGTTTTAAGCTGCCGCCGAGTTTTCTGCCGCGTTAGCCCGAGCGTGATAAGCTTTGATCGTTTAGTGAGCGAAGTGGCCCGCGCTACACGCGTGCAGTTTTGCTCCACGGGCTCGTCGCCTCCGTTGTTTTCGCCAAGTATTTTATGTGGCCACATTCGCCTGAGGGTGCACGAAGTGTGGCGAAAAAAAGCACACGCGCTAACACTACGGTTCTCTCACGGCTGCTAACAATTTACAGTCTTTTCTAATCAAACAGGAACGAAAACGCCTAAAAAATATGCGACCACCGCCGCCTCTGGCACCAGGCAGAGCACTGCTGACTGCTGCAGTATAGTAACTGCTGCAGTATAGTAAGAGCACTGCTGACTGCTGCAGCTGCTGTTCTTCTGTGCATGGGTGCGGCATGCAGCCTTGTAAAAGTAAAGCTAGGGCTGCAGCTAGGGCACATAAATTTTTTAACGTGATAGCGTTAGAGCGCATGCTCGAAGAAAAATCTGTCATGGTCAAAATTAGAAAAAAATCACTATTTTTTACGCAGCTATTTTAGGAAAAACTTCTTTAAATCGGGTTTGGTGGCCAAATTACTTCGCTAAAACGGGTTGAGGACAACATTGAACCTTATGGGTATTTGGGAATGTAAACTTCTTCGTTACATTAGGAACTTTGTAAAATCGAGTTTTGCTAGATCGAGTTTTAATGGTAATTATTGGCAAAAATTACATTGTGGGGAGCCAGCTGCTTAGCACGAAAAATTTCAAGGAATTTCGTTCAGTGTTACGAGAACTATTGCTTCATCATAGTGACTATGCCTAGAAATTAAGTTGCTTATAATATGGAGAAGCCGACACACGTAGTTTGACGCTATTTAGTATCGCGCGCACACACCAACGTACACCAAAAGCTTGGAACATTCACTGGCTGTCAAATATGGACGAACGTGACATCTGATAGTCAAGTAAATGTGACGTTCTTTCGCTAAATATGAAAAAAAAAACTGCACAGGAAAATTTCCAACTTCGAGGACTCAAAATGACATTCTATACTTCTTCAAGAACGAAAAGTCGTTGAATTTCCCTTGTGATACTTGATTTTGCAAGACCGAACATGTGCATGCGCTTCTTTGCAGATGTCCCATTATTCTAGAGACTTGCCCAGTATGATGCACCATTTCTGCATAATCTTCATACAATAACTTTGTATATGTAGTAGACTGCTTTTCTTGAATTGTCATGTACTGACGCAACCAGCAACCAGAGGTAGAGGCCTCAAGCGCGCACATAACCGAACGATTTGAGTTTACATAAGCGTTCGCGTGTGATCACCGACAGGGGATATCACAGCCACAGTTGTTTTTTTTTCTGTGTGTTACTTGGACTAACTCTGCGAGTAGTGGAAACAACGCGATATTCATACCGGTGTCACACGGGCAGTTTTGATCGCGATCAGGGCGTCTGCGCAAACTCGATCCGGATTAGGCTGTACCGCGCAGGAGCGACAAACTTGTTGATGGCAATTAAAAGTGTTCGAGTGACACCGGTATTAGTCGCTGCTACACGGTCCAAACTAATCCGGGTCAAATACGGTGCAGCCGTCAGTCCAATTGCGATCAGACCGTAATCTGTCCTGATCGCACTTAAATATGACCACATGCATCAAGTACCCGAGTGACAGCGATGTTAGCTTTTCAAATCGTCAGTAGAGCGTGTCAGTGACCACCATCTCATTCAGAACTAACGCCTGCACGAAACAGCCAGCACTCGTGCCTGATCACATCGACGCGCGATATCGGTCATTCCATTCAACATTACCGCTTGCACGAAACAGCCAACACTCACGGATCATCTCATATTGCAATCATACGTGCCGCCGCACTACGCACACAAAACAGCCAGCGCGATGAGCCAACCTCAGGCGCACCGCTAGGGACTAAAGAGGCTAGGGACGTTCGCGCATTTTAGCGCCTATGCTGCGAGCGGTCGTCAGGAAAGCAGCTAGCGCTCGTATTAGTTCGCGCTATGACTCGCCGCGGCGCTGCAGTCACCGGCTGGAGCTGGGAGGGATTTTAAAGGCGCGCCCCAACCACACCACTTCAAAGACTTCACGACGGTCAAGTCAGTCAGCCCCCCCCTGCCCTTTATCTGTGCGACCAAGTGACCGTAGTCGTTAAAGGGAAAGGGGAAAGAGAGAACCCGTCCCTCTGCCAAAAAGCGGAGGTGGTGATCTCTGCTCAGGCACACTGCGAAGCGAGCAAACAAGTAAGGATACGCTATCAGCTGTTCTTCAGTTCTCGCCGCTTCAGGTAAGAGCTGACGCCTTACGATATTTCTCAGACACTTGACCACTGCGAGAAAAATATTGAACAGCAAATGCTGAGCTTTTCTTTTCCTAAGCGACTGTCATGAAGCATGTACGATTTTAAGTTTTTTTTTAGCGGCGGTGCGTTTTTTTTTTCTCTTTTTTCATCGACAGAGCAACGTATACTTATTTATTTAGGGCGAAATGATATATGCAAGAATTTAGAGGAAACTTGGTTGCATTGATACTTGAAATACGTGGCGCAATGTGACAAACGAGAAGAAAAAAATTACACCATTTCCCACTAAAGGGAACCATGTGGGGATGCGAAGGAACGCTGTTGTTGACTTGTGTTTCCATTTGTATGTTTCCGTGTATGTTTGATTGGGTGTGGAGTTGTGTATCAGCGGTGCTGCTTACGCTGCTTGCGCTGCTGTCACAGCTTACGTTACCGATGCCGCTACAACTGGCGCCAACTTTGACATCCATAGCGCCGTTGCGAAGGAGACTGCAACGGAGCGAGCGCGCGTCGCATTATGTACGAGCGCACAGCTGCGCCGGAGAGAGAGAAACGGGAGAGGAGAAACGAAGCGGAGGCAGCCCTCACGCCACCTCCTCCACCCCACCTCCTTGCGCTCACGCGAGGAGAGGGGGAGAGTTGGCGCATGCGCAGTAAGGGTGGTTAGGCCCACACCACCGGATTGAACTCCGCTCTAAGCTGCTTCGCATCTAAAAGAAAGGACAGAATCCGTGTACCACGTCTTTCAAGTATACTATGCACAAGCTAGCGCAACAAAGTGTGTTCGTTGCATTGCCTTGTTACGTGCATGTGTAACGTTACGCGAGCGTAGTTATACGAAAGAAGATATTTGTTTGGCTCGGCCTTCTGTGCACTGATTTTGATTAGGTTTGTTGCATTACAAACAATAAGTTAAAAAACGGCCAACTGCAGTAGCTGATTTAAAATTTCTATTATCATACTTATGCTTATTTCCGGAAAGCTGCTAAATGTCGGCAACTGGCATGTGCATTCATAAACCGTGACTCATCAGTGGGAAAAAATATCTCCTTTAGGAACATTGCATTTGTTGATGGATATTAACTAGACAAAATTAATACACATCACTCTGAATGATACTGTGGTTTGGCAGTTGGAGTCTTCCAAATGCTCGTAATTATCGCAACAATTTTACGTAAGGTGTAACCGGTTGATCTGTTTCGTGTACTGAATTGTTTCGATGCATAAGCTTTATGCTTGAGATTTACATATTGACACGTTTGTAGCGTCCTTGAATTTGTCTACATTGCTTCACTGTCAGTGAGTAACTTACTGCAAATTTGCGATGTCGTGATGTTGGGTACTGCGAGCGGTCGCAAAGGCATAGTGCATGGCTTGATTTTGAAGTAGTGACGGACCAGATGTTTCTGTCACGTAGGGGTCAGGGAAGGCAATATCGCCAGGTGAAATCCGCGGGATCACAATTTTTTGTGAGGGGGGGGGGGGGGGAAGAAACCAAATCGTTCCCTCCCCCCCCCCCTCCCCACGGAAAAACCCCTGGCTTCTATCGCACGCGGCCGGCCGGGTTCGAAACCCGCCAAAATATGTTGATGACGATAATAATAATAATAATAATAATAATAATAATAATAATAATAATAATAGTAATAATAACAATCAATCATTTATTTAACGTGCCCAGGAACAACCATAAGGTCTTTGTGCAGGCGCACGCAGAATTAAAACAAAACAAAATAAACAATACAATGCAGACAGTCTTCAGAAAGAGACAGCAAATAAAAAGAGCGAAAACGCACAGGGAAAAAGAAATCAACGCAAAGGGGGAAGAATAAAAAGACAACACGAGAATCATGTAATGGGAGTGAAAAGTAATGTGGAATATACACAACTATGCGGAAGGCTTCCTGAAAGAAGGAAAAGGGAGGAATTTATACATTGTGCAAAATTGTGTGATAGAGAGTGCATAGCTCGGATAAAAAAACAATGATTGTGGACAATGGAAAACATCAAGATCAAGAAACTTGACATTACAGAGACTTTGTATTCTGTGAACGGTAGAGTGTTGGAAGAAGCTGGCAGGTACATAAAACGGTCGATTCTCTCTGGTTAACTTACGCGGTATTCGAAAATTAATACAACTGAGAAGTAAAGAGCAGGATATCATACCATGAACTAGCTTGTAAAGAAATAACAGGTCAACGCGATTTCGTCGGCAGTAAAGTGATGGTAATGATAATAATCCAGCAGTGTTAGAACAACACCCAGAGTCATTTCCAGCAAAACGATGGTTGTAAATGCTTAGGAATTTTTTATGGACTCGCGCAATGGCGTTACGGCTGGATTTAGCAACGCCATTCCAGATCACAGATGTACACTCAAGTTGAGGAAGGCATATTGCGGTGTACAATTTGTGGAAGGCTATAGGAGAACTGAATTCTCGAGAGATTCTGCAAGCACAGCCGAGAGAACGAAGACCCGCATGGCAGCAGGTTTAGTGTGAGCAGAAAAATTTAACGTGCTATCCAAAACAACACCAAGATCACTGATCTCATAAACCTTACATAACGAAACGGTATTGACAGAGTATGGAAAAGACACGATAGATGTTTTGCGCGATATACTCATGAATTTGGTCTTTGAGGTATTCAGGGAAAGGTTATTGTTGTTGCACCATTCGGAGAAAGAACACAGATCTGACTGCAGCAAGCGACAGACGTTAACTGAATGAATTTCCTTAAATATCTTGACGTCATCGGCGTACAAGAGAAAAGAAGAATAACGAATTGCAAAAGAAACATCATTAACGTAAATTACAAATAAGAGTGGGCCTAATACCGACCCTTGAGGGACCCCACTAGTCACTTTGTATAAGGAAGACATTTGGCCATTTACGGGAACATAACATGATCTATTAAGCAGATAGATATGCAGGAGATTCACAACAGACAAGTCAACATCAAAGTGTGCAAGTTTAACCAGCATCAGTGAGTGGCTGACTACGTCAAAAGCCTTGCTGAGGGCACAGTAGACTACGTCAACCTGTCCTCTCTAAGAAATAGGTGGGGAGATCTGCGTCATGAAACTGGCAAGATTTGTGGTAGTTGAGCGGCCAGCGAGAAACCCGCGTTGATTAGGAACCAATGAATTTTTCACGCTAGAATACAATAAGTTGTGAAGAGCCAGCTCAAATACCTTTGATGTGGCACACAGTAGAGAAATCGGGCGATAATTAGAAACATGAGTTTTGGTGCCCGACTTAAATACTGGAAAAACACGCGCAGTTTTCCACCTGCTGGGAAATGTGGAAGTTTTCAGACACTTGTTAAATATTGTAGTGAGTACTGGGGCAAATATACTACCATAAGCCTTTGGTATGGCGGAGGGGATGTCATCTGGGCCACATGATAAGGACGGTTTCAAGCGTTTAATCCATAAGCAGATGAGATTTTCATTTAGCGTCAAACCACTAGATGTGCTGATTGCCTTGGGCTGTTGTCCGATCTCAGTGCTAGAGTGTAATAATAATAATAATAATAATAATAATAATAATAATAATAATAATAATAATAATAATAATAATAATAATAATAATAATAATAATAATAATAATAATAATAATATCTGGAGTTTTACGTCCCAAAAGCACGGTACGATTATTAGGGACGCCATAGGGGAGGGCTCCTGAAATTTCCCTCCTGAAGATCGCTACGGAGGTATGCTGCGGTGGGTGCTCTCAGATGCCACGTGCAATAAATTAAGAAACGGTCGAAGGGTATTTTTTTAAATGTTTAATTTTCGTCAGCGTTCCACTTTTATTTCTGATTTATTGCTCAAAATGTCCTGCATGTGTTGGAGTTCCCTAACCGGTAGGAAAGCGCAGGCGAACTGCGTGCGTGATGCGCACGTTCAATGAGACACTAATGCAACAATGTTGCAATGTGTCGGATAATGAGCCACCGGTAGCGTGTGGCCGGCTCTCGTTGCGGCTATGGTACGGTGTGCAGAGCGTGAATATAAGGTTATACTTTACGTTTGCATGACCGTTGAGCTGTCTGTAATTCTGGCTTCTTTGAAGTTTTCTAAGGTCAATAGACGTCAACTGCAAGAAAAATTACTGTGGCTATATTTGTGCTACAAATAGGTAGTCCACTTATAGTACCTAAGCTTAGGCTTTCTATAGTAGCTACACTGAACTTACATGCACCCAGTAGTTCTTGCTCGTATTTAGGCCCCACAACTCCGTGTCCGACATATTTCACCGCACCAAGGTCTCTCGCGGGCGCTTCTTTATTTCGAAGGTCATGCCAGGAGACGCGCATTCTAGGTTATGCGCAACTCCCGGTTAACGGCAAGGGTAGTTAATAAATGCGAAGCATTTCTTGGCGAACTTCGGCGACTTTGAGCGTATCTATCTAGCTATCTATTTATCTATCTGGCTATCTATCTAGCCGCCTACGACTTTGTGCTCTCCCCGCCGTATCGTTAATGGGATTTACACCAAATTTGGTATGGCATAACATGACTCTATGACGAACGTAAATGGCTGGTCACATCATGAAAATCATGACTGACTTGTCATGAAAAGTATGATTTACATGCCACGCTCATGGTGCGCTCGCGGCCGTTTCGTTAGCTTGATATACACCAAATTTGGGCTTGAGTGACGTGACTGTATGACTAACATAAATGACAGGTGGCAATATGCAAATAATGACTTGTCATGTGCGACATGACTTGCATGCCACGCTCATGGCGCGCTCGCGGCCGTTTCGTTAGCTTGATGTGCACCAAACTTGGTATTCAGTGACGTGACTGTATGACGAACATAAATGACAAGTGGTAATATGAAAATCATGACTTGTCATGTGCGACATGACTTGCATGCCACGTAAGGTCCCTCTATTTTTTAAAGGTAGCGCAAACTCCTCCTCTCAGCGCCGTTTCCTCCTCGCCCGTCACTCCCGGCCGCCATTATTGGGCGAGACTCACAAGACGCGCCCGGCCCGCATGCGGTGCGTCGAAGCGCTTGCTTGTACTTGCTTGGAAATGCGACAATTCTGGGCGCAGATTCACACAGCTGTTCGTACGTAAGATGTGTAGTAAAAATAGTTTGTGGTTGGTCGGTACATTAGCTATCATTTCGCGTTTTGTAAGCAACAAATCGCACACTGGTGCCGGCATATATAAGAAATCCCATTGCGGCACCTTACGCGCGAACAGCTTTCTGGACATGGGACCTGTTTTGACAACGTGAAAACCTGGCATTAGTGCATTGTATTTGACTTCATAAATGTAGGATGCGTCGCTCGCACCAGGTGAAAAGAGGCAGAACATGTTAAACGCAATCCTAGGAAGTCTTTACAGCTGCCGTTTTTCTTTTCAGATACCGTGGTGTTTGTTCACGAGACGCATTTTGGAAAATCAGACGCTACATGAAATTATGAACACACAACACGGCGGAGGCACTTATTTGCTAAATATCACCAGCGTGCATTCCTTTAAATTTCAAACTGCGTTCGCGCGCTTCTGTTGCCACCTCGGGTAAATATATTTTTGGTTCCATCGCGTGCTGCTCGTGCTCATTAATTGGAGCTAGGTCTTTAATTGGAGACTCTTCCAGTGTGCTCTGTTTGTGAGATGTCATGCTGGTATTCCTATTGCTAAAATACGCTCCTTTGTTCACAGGAGAACATGGACATTTTTCTTCGTTAATTGGCTAAAGTCAGCTCGTGAACGCACCCTCCCGCTTTCATCACTAATTGGGCGAGAACAGCGAGCGGGTCCCTGCCTCAGTAATGAAGCTTCCAAATGCAAATATCTGTTTTTAATTTCCGATGATCACAGATTTATAACTAGTTGAAACAAAGAAAACACAATTATTGTAGCGAATCAAAGACGCTCTTTCTCGTTGACAGAACAAACATGCGTTTAAAATTGTAGTTTGCGTACGGGCAGCTTTGCAGCATACTGCTAAGTAAATTACGCTCATCAATCGATGCTACTTACTTTGCCATGTCTCTTTCTTTATCGTACACATCTCATCACCACCTTCTCTTTATGAGCGCTAAAAAAAAACAGCTCCGACTTTCTCAGAGTAAGTTTTTAACGACTTTTGGCAAATAAATTTTGTAAAATCTACGGGCTGAGCGAGAAAACAGAGATCTTGCAAAAATATTTTTCTCAAACGTTGCAGTCAAATTTTCGCAAAACAATTAGTAAATTGCGAACACTAAGGATTTCGCTGTAAATATTGTGTGCGAGAAAGCGTGGCCGACAATGTCACGCCGCTTTTTTTTTGTTTATTTAACTTAGGCATCAGTATCGAGCCTTAGCTTCATCTAAAAGAGTTCGAATGGCAAATATACCGCGAAAGGGTTTAGTAGCAGTGGCGTAGCCAGGGGGTGGCACACCGGGCACGTGCCCCCCCCCCCCCCCCCCCCGAAATGTTTTTTCGCCATGGCATACAGAGCAAAAAATGACCATTTCAATGAGGTGGCCTGCCCGAAATCAAGGAGGTGCCCCCCCCCCGAAAAAAATTTCTGGCTACGCCCCTGTTTAGTAGTGATCGAGGAACAGCAAAAAGCTTGTCACCTTTGGCAATGCTGTTCGAGAATCCAACAGCGCAACAAGTTGGCATCTGGCTGCAGCCGATGGCGTCTTTCAAACTGCAAAAAGCTATAAGAAGCCTGCGCTCACGTACACCGCGCACGTGCGGCGGTGTTTCTACGCCCGATAATGGCGTCGTTTTCCGGCGCCAGAGCAAGCGGCAGAGGGGTCATCGGGGAAAACTGGTCACGTGTCGGGCCTGGTCCAATAAGGGGAGCACAAAAGGGCGAAGAAGAGAGGAGAGACGCAGAGGGTGGGAAAGGACATTCTCTCTTTCCTTTTTGAACAATGGTTTGCGCTACCTTTGAAAAATAGAGGGATCCTTAATGCCACGCTCATGGCGTGCTCGCGGCCGTTTCGTTAGCTTGATATACACCAAATTTGGTATTGAGTGACATGACTGTATGACGAACATAAATGACAAATGGTAATATGAAAATCATGACTTGTCATGTGCGACATGACTTGCATGCCACGCTCCTGGCGTGCTCGCGCCCGTTTCGTTAGCTTGATATACGCCAAACTTAGTATTGAGTGACGTGACTGTATGACGAACATAAATGACAAGTTGTAATATGGAAATCATGACATGTCATGAGTGACATGACTTGCATTGCGCGCTCATGGCGCACTCGCGGCCGTTTCGTTAGCTTGATATACACCAAATTTGGTATTGAGTGACATGACTGTATAGCGAACATAAGTGGCAGGTGGTTAACATGAAAATCTTGGCATGCGTGTCATCTACAACCCCATTTACATGCCACGGCTCATGGTGCGCTTGCGTCCAGTTCGCTAGCTTGATATACACCAAAATTGGTATTGCGCGACGTGACTGTATGACGAACATAAATGACAGGTCCTAACATGTCAAACATGACATGCAAATTATGTAAAGCAGAATTTGCTCCTTCCTGGCTGCTTTGCATTACATCGATTCCCACAGTGTGTGGGATCTGCCGGCTTTTTTTAATTTCATTTATTTGAAAAGTCCTTACAAGCCTCTTCAGAGGCATTGGGCAAAGGGGGGCATCGCATTAATGCATAAGGAATACATATTATCACACGGGATGAAATGGCTGAAAGCATACACATAACTTCATGAACACATGAGAATATTACCTATCAATAGTTGAAGAGGCAAAAAGAACAAATTAAGTAGTTCAATGCATTATAAACACTACAATTAGAGAGAAAATGAACACATTGATTTGTACACGTGAGGCAGAACACAGTAAAATACATAAGAGTATAAGAATGAGAAAAACGAAATGACAAACTCATAACAAAGTGAGCTAACAAAACAGGCATAACGAGGGAAAAAAAAGGATATGCATTTTAATGACGTTACGCAGTGTAATGTGAAATGATGAGTTGACGAGATTTATCAGGATTTTTTAGATGCGAAGCATCTTATGCTCGGGGCTATGTCCGTCCCTCCCGCGTCCCGCGTCCCCCGTCCCGCGTCCGGCCACTTTCATGAAGTAGGGAAGCACCCATTATGCGAATTAGAACACTAGTACATTATAAGGCCGTCAACCACTACGACAGTCATCAGAGTCATGGCCGAGAGCAGAGAGAGGCTGCTTAGCAATGGCTAGGCAGGTGGTGTCTGTCGCCCAGGTTGACCCCATTCCTTGATCTTGCTTGCATGTGTTTGGAGGGGGGCTTAGTCTGTCCCTCCTTCCCGCGTCCCACACCACCACAGCGCATGCGCGTCCCCTCTCTCTCTCCTCTCATACGCTCACCCCCTTTCTCTCCTCTAGGAATCCTCTACTCTACGGAGCGGCCCCCCGCGTCCCACACCCCCCACAGCGCATGCGCGTCCCCTCCCCAATCCTCTCCGACGCTCACCCCCCTTTCTCTACTCTAGGAATCATCTGCTCTACGGAGCGGCGTCCCACAGCGCATGCGCGTCCTCTCCGCCTCTCTCCTCTAGGAATCCTGTACTCTACTGAGCGGCTCCGGCGTCCCACATCCCCACAGCGCATGCGCGTCCTCTCCCCCTCTTTCCTCTAGGAATCCTCTACTCTACGGAGCGGCTCCCGCGTCCCACACCCCCACAGCGCATGCTCGTCACCTCTCTCTCCTCTCCTATGCCCCCCCCCCCCGTCCTCTCCTCTAGGAATCCTCTACGGAGCGGCGCGCACGACAGGTGGTGTGACAGCTGCATACTCCGCTGGGGGGCGCCACGGTAGTTCCGCGGTATGAAAATGACGGAGCGCGCGCGCCTCATTCTCTCTCCTGTGCAGCGCCGCGATGAGCGCCCGGACCGCTGCCGTGAAAGGAGAGCGGCGACGTTCTCCCGCTCAAGCTAGCCATCTCCCCGCTGCTTCGCATCCACGCATGGTTCCTTTAGGGGGAGATGGGGAAGTTTTTTTAGGGGCGAAGCTCCTTATGCCGTGGGTCGTGCGTCCCATGTTTGTAGTAGCCACCTGCGTGATGACGATGACGCTGCCATCACGACACACCACATGGAATGTGGTGTGCCGTGATGACGATGACGATCGCGATGCCATACAACACATGGCATCGCGATATGGTCTCACATGCATATCGTTTGACCACATGAAACCAACCACCATCACGTCTTTGATGATGTACCTCCGGAGCTTCGCCCACTCATCATCATTCACTCCGCGGATATGCTGTGTTTAGATGCGGAGCAGCTCTTTGACTAGCCTGTGTAACGCTGTCCCTCCGTGCGTACGTACGAACGCGCCGCAACGCGCTCCTCTCGCCGCAGGTGTTGGAGCGGTGCCAAGTAGGTCACGCCGCAGCTGCGCGTTGACGTCACGCTCCCCTCGCAGTGCGCGCTGACGTCACTCTCTCCCTCGCCTGCCGCGCGCTCGCCGCAGGGCCCGCAGCTGCCGCCTGACGCGCAACGACAAGACCTACGCCAGCCATCGCTTCAAACGAATCTTCCAGCGCTCACCGCAGCACCCGCGTTAGCGGCGTTCAACCCGTGACACCACCCGTGCGCAACGCTGCTGCTTCGCATCCCATCAGGGTTCCCTTTGGGAAGATGGTGTAAATTTTCTTAGATGCGAAGCCATCTTATGCTCGGGGCTCTGTCCGTCCCTCCCCCGTCCCGCGTCCGGCCACTTTCATGAAGAAGGAAACACCCATTAGGCGAACCAGAACACTGTAGTAATATGAAGGCCGTCAACCCTATCACAGTCATGAGAGTCATGGCCGAGAGCACAGAGAGGCTGCTTAGCAATGGCTAGGCAGGTGGTGTCTGTCGCCCAGGTTGACCCCATTCCTTGAACTTGCTTGCATGTGTTTGGAGGGGCTTGGTAAGTCCCACAGCACCACAGAGCATGCACGTCCCCTCTCTCTCCTACGCTCACCCCCTTTCCTCTCCTCTAGGAATCCTCTACTCTACGGAGCGGCCCCCGCGTCCCACAACTCCCCCACAGCGCATGCGCGTCCCCTATCCTCTCCTACGCTCACCCCCTTTCTCTACTCTAGGAATCATCCACTCAACGGAGCGGCTCCAGCGTCCCACAGCGCATGCGCGTCCTCTCCCCCCTCTCTCCTGTAGTTATCCTCTACTCTACGGAGCATCTCCGGCGTCCCACATCCCCACAGCGCATGCGCGTCCTCTCCCCCTCTCTCCTCTAGGAATCCTCTACTCTACCGGAGCGGCTCCCGCGTCCCACATCGCCACAGCGCATGCACGTCCCCTCCCCCCCTCTCTCTCCTCTCCTACAGTCCCCCCGTCCTCTCCTCAATGAATCCAATACGGAGCGGCGCGCACGACAGGTGGTGTGACAGCTGCATACTCCGCTGGGGGGTGCCACGGTACACGTCGGTATAAAAATGACGGAGCGCGCGCGCCTCATTCTCTCTCCTGTGCAATGCCGCGATGAGCGCCCGGACCGGCTGCCGTGAAATGAGAGCGGCGACGTTCCTCCCGCTCAAGCTAATTATCTCCCCTGCTGCTTCGCATCCACACATGGTTCCCTTTAGCGGGAGATGGGGAGTTTTTTTTCAAGGCCAGTCTAATCAAGAAGGGCATGCCACAACCGAATGGCACGAGGAAGCGCCGACGAATTAAAAGCGTAGTGGTTCCGTACATGCGAGTGAAACTGAGGCGTCTATTAATCTGCGTAACATGAAGAGCCAAAGTCCAAGCCGCAAGGAAGATTTTCTATCCGCATGAACGTATTTGTGAAGCAGCGACAAGAGCGCAAATTCACGACGAGTACTACGGGGTAGAAGTGAAATGTCAAGTTTAGTTCGTGAGATGCTTCATCTGTAGGTACAGTTATGAGAGATAAACGTAGCTGCCCTATTTTGTACTGATTCTAATAAGCTGAATAGCTTGTTGTGATGGGGTGACCATATTGCAGAGGCATATTCGAGCTCCGGGCGAACAAATGTGTGGAAACCTGGCTTGCGGACGCTGGAGGGAAAATTTTGCAGGGCTCGACGTAAGTACCCATGTGACCTCGAAGCGTTGTCACATATGGTAGTAACGTGAAGGTTCCAGGAAAGGTTTGACGTCTCTTTTTTTCTGGTAATGCCATTTCATCATAAAAAAGGCAAATAATTTTGCGTGCTTTGCGACACTTCGCACGCATTTGTCTGGCCAAGAGGCTTCCTTGTGTCACTATCCGAATGCAGACTTTTTGACGTGATTCGGAAATGCGCTCCAGTTCGCTTTAGCAACCGGCTCTTGTGCGATGAAATGTCCTTGCCGATTGCACGGTGTATGGGATGTGTCGATTTAGCCGCCATACTTTCTCGTGAATGGGCTCAAGATGACATTAAAGAGAAAGACTTACCCCCCGTGAACGTACGTCCCTCCACTAAACGCGCCAGCGCCGCCCCTAGGCAGATATGGTCCCTGCGTATGAGCGATAATCGGCACCAATGCTTCATAATCGCGACGTCGTTTTCAGACGGCCGGGGGCGCTGTGATCAATTCTACGGCGGTGACGTGCGTGACCAAGATTGTACTGTTTACAGCGTACTGTTTTAACTGTTTATTGTATATGTTGCTGTACTCGTGATGTTTAGTTTTCATTTTCATGTTAATTTGGCCATATACATCACGCGTCATAGATAACACATCCATTTTTGTTGTGAAGTCATCATATACTTTTATTGCGTTTAAGTGCGCCACGTGGTAAGCGCTGTCATAGTTTGAGCCTATATGTATACCTGTTTTGTTCGAAATAAAATCAGTTGTTAGAAAGGCGTCCGTCCGTGTCACTTCTCATGTTCTTCTTGTTGGCGCCTTATTCCTAACGTTAACATGCACCAACTAGCACAACAGAAAGCTCTGCAAGAATGTAGAGCTTTCCTTCCAGCTTAAGATAAACACGCGAGGTAAAATGAGGGAGGATACGACAACTCCGATGCACCGGCGTGCAATCTAGCAAGGGCACTTCATCACGTAAGTAGCCGGTTTGAAAAGCGACCAGGAGCAAATTTTCCAATCACGCCTAATTTAGGATAGTACACAAGTATCGGAATTTTCCTAATGTCTCGTTCTCTGCATTATACAAAACAAGTGAAATAATGAAACCGACAGACAATTAAGCCAAGAAAATCATAGAGGGCATTATTTGTGGCTCCTTAACTGTCTTCTAATGATGCTTATATAAATTAAAAGAAATGAACGGGAGAATCATTACAATGCAGTTAAGAAACCACAAATGATGTCCCCTATGCTTAGCTTAGTTGTCTGTCGGTTTCAATAATTTCAAGATAGCGATATAGAGGAGGCTGAATATACATACTTGGGTTGGGGAATACGAGAGGAGCGTCGCTTAAAGCTCCCTAAATCAGTCGTCTTTCAAGCTTCTTTCTATTCCTCCTCGCGAAATACTTATTCAGGCGCGGTCTTTCCGTTTTGGTTCTCTTGAGCCCGCATCTAAGGTACAGCTAACCTCACCCTCATTCACATAGGCGTGCGCACAGGGAAGGGGGGTGGCATAGCGGAAGGCGACCGCACACCATTAACATCCAATAGTGCACCAAGTCTGTCCCATATCTTTAGTTATATGCACCTGTCCCGCCTTTGTTTAAAGTGCACAGCAATAGCTATGCAAGTTTTTGACGATAATGACGGCCGCGGATCCCTGATGTTGCACGGCAAGCCCTGTTCGGATGTACTTTTGGGCTAGTTGGTTCATACTTGTGGTGAAACAGCGCCAGCGAAAACGAAGGACTAGACGAAGAGGAACGACGCATACACAAGGCGCCTTGTGTATGCGTCGTTCCTCTTCGTCTAGTCGTTCGTTTTCGCTGGCGCTGTTTCACCACAAGCCCTGTTCACTTCCCACCGTTTGACCCCGGAAAGCCTAGGACTAAAAGCAGATCGTTGTGAGAAGCACGACATCGCCCCATTTTCTTTCTTTTTTTTTTTTTTTGCATTAAGATCGCCATTTGAGAAGGTTGTTTTCTCTTTCGTTCTTGACCAACGGTTGGTAGGGGGGGGGGGGAGTAGGGGTTATAATGGCTTCTAGCATAGTTTCGTTGTCGAAAGTTATTGATTGCGGTCGTCCTGTGGTTCTTTGTCCTTGTTTGTTTCAACGCTCTGGTACAAACCATTTTACGACGCACCAACAAACCCATATTGGCACCCCCGGTAGGAGGCAGAGCTGCGTCTCGCCTCTCTTCCGTGTTGCCCTTGTCGCTCCATAACGCCGATCAAAGCCGAAGAACATGAAAATGATCGATGGCAGTGGCTTTCAGCCATGAATGTTTCGGGAACACATTGTGGACCACTGAAAGTGATGAGGGACCCCTTGAAGTGAGCGCGTATGGAGGAGGGGGGTGGGCGGTCATAAATTATTCCAACATACAGCGTGAAAGAGGTTCCTTTTATTTCTCCCTGTCAGAGAATGGTCAAACTAAGGTGCTAAACCAGTTCGATCTCCACAGCTTGTCAATAAGTTGCGCAGTCTGCAACCACATTCAACCTGTTTCTAGCTATGTTTGCTCCTCAAATATGCAAACCTAAATGAACTATGCTCGCTCGCATACGCCGTAGAAAACTGCAACGAAAGCTTTTACAGCAATCTCACGAAGAAAAGAAAAAAAATAAGCTAGCGCCGCCGGATGTTATGCAGTTGAACATATCAAAAATTAGAGGAGGCCGCTGTCGAGGAACATACTGGGCCTCTCAAAAACGTGTTTTTTTCTTTTTTTTTTTTTTGAAGAATGGATTTCGAGGACGCCAAGAAATGGCTTCGCGGACACCCTGGGGTCCACGGAGCCCGATTTGAGAGCCACTGATCTATGGTATAGTTATGTTGTAGGAGTCGAGAACTCTGGGTAGGCGTTGTCGATTAATAGGGAGTTCGGATACGTTTTATTGTGTTTTCATTCTGTCTCCGCATCCGGTTACGCTAAAATGCAATTAGAATTGAGCTCGGGCAAGCATCTCAAATGATAGCGTATGGGTACACAGAGCAACGCACAAGTGACGGGAAGCGGTCGGTTTAAACGACACGTAAAAAAGATCCGGAAAGTCATAAACTAAGCACGAAGAAGAAGAAGAAGAAGAAGAAGAAGAAGAAACGTTGTTTTGATCTTTGGATTACGTCAGCGTCCGAAGGTACCAAGAAGCGCAGACGAGCGACGGTAACAAGGATATAGAGCAGTGAGACGTGTCTAGGAGGAAGATAAGGTTATCGGGCAAACAAAACACAGATCCCGTGGAGTTGACGGAAAGCCCAACTCGACGAAATGGCGGCTGACGCCATCAACCAGACAAGGTTGATTTTCTTTCCGCGGCATATTTTTATGAGAGTTGGCCTTGAAACAGGTAACAAGTCAATATTGTTCAGTTTCTTTGCTATTATTGTTACTAAGTGCGCATTATTGCTGATATTTTCGATGTATTGCGCACTCTGCTTATTTTGTGAATAATAAGTAACTTAACTGTATGACACAATAAAGAGTAATTGCCTCCTGTCTCCTTGGGCCTATGTTCTCCCCGTCCAGCAGGAGCACAACTTCTACGATAAGCACTTAAGAGCACAGGGTAGGCCCTATACCTCCCATGTATTTTAAGGCTTCCTTAAGACCCATTTTCTCTGAAACTGTAGATATAAAGCCTTCGGGTCTGTTTAATTTTATTCGCTGGCGTCTCTTTTTGCAATGGAATTATAATTACAATTGTATGTTTTGACACTTTTGCAATTTTTTATCAAGGGAAGTAATTTTTGCGATTTTTTAATAAAACACTGCCAAAAACGGAAAACTATTGCTTATACGTGCACCATTCCTAGTTGAGTAGCTTCGTATTGATGATTGAAGTATTCCGGTAAAAAAATCAGCCTTCTGCTTATTCAAGTTGTAGTGGAGCAATGCACCAGCGGGTATGCGCCTGTGAAAGAGAACGAGAAAAGACCCGCGCTGTGATTGCGCGAGAGCCTCTGCCGTCTTTGCCAGCCGTGCATCGCTTTACCGTATGGTCTTCCTTCGTTACGCCCTCATAACCTCAATAAACCTCATCACAAGGTTATTAATATAATGGGGCAAATGTAACGAAAAAGTTGATTTCAGGATATTGATAGTTGAACAAGAAAAACAAGTTTATTTCATGTATTGTTTTAAGAAAAGATGTACTGAACAATTTCATTAATAGCATCGTTACATATAGTCATCACACGAGTCAGTTTTTCGCTTTTTTTGTCCTTGTTTTCTTGATTCCTTGGCATGTTTTGTCATCTCTTCTGTCTCCCTAATGACCGAATACTGTCGATGGCGGTCGATCTCACCCAACAATATAACAGTGTTGCGTCTCGGTGAATATATCAAACGGCCTTCAGAACGTCTACTCTGGCCATGCAATCCTTTTTTCGAAAGTTAGAATGGTTTCAAAAGTGGCAGTTCTGGGGGGTTTTCATTCCAAATAACACGATTCATTGTGCTCTCCAAGAGTGCCCCTGTTCCTCCACCGTGTGTAAAAGATCCACATCACTCAAAGCGTAGTGATTTTCACTACGGAAAACATTTTCTCCTTGGCGGCGACGCGTAATCAGGACATGCTTACTTGCTGAATTGCTCACACAAGTGCTCCCGGTCTCGTTTCTGCTAGTAGCCGAAGCGTGTCTACTTCCAATTATACTGAGCTTTCTATACAGTATCTTTGATTCATCAACACAAGAATGTCTTGCTGTCGCAACAAAACCAACAAAGGCGCAACTAAACTCAAAATAAATGCTCATAAACGCGTCTCTGTGCGCGTCTCGCACACACAAGGCAACTGGACTCGGTAAATGCTACGCGTATTTAAAAAAAAAAAACTGCACAATGTGCCTTTATGTAACGGAACGCTTTTTTTTTAAAATCTAAGCCTAGAGAAACTACCAGATTCGATTTTCAAAAAAGTTGCTCTTGAGCCAGAAAGCTCGGGTCATGCACCGTCTGGGAAAAAGGGGCTTGGCTGCTCGTGAGTTGGTCTCGAAAGCCTGACCTTTCTGGCTCGATGAATTCGCTAAAAAATAATGTAGGGCACTGTATATTGTTAAGAAAGACCTTATAATTGCTAACAAGAAAAAAACGAAATATCGACTCTTTTTTTTTAAATTTTACTCCACCCCATGTCCTTAAATGAGTGGAGGGCTCTTATAGTATAGCTAACGGTTCTGAGTACGCCGCTCGAGAACAATCAAGGAAGACTATGGAGTAATACAGGAATACGAACGATGAGACTGTCGTCAACCTACGTTGTTCACTTTGGGTTCGTAAACCCGTCATGGCTGCCTAGATGGACAAAAACGACGTTAGTCACTATTCGGCTCGTATTAATGCGCTCATGTACATCTCTCTCTCTCTCTCTCTCTATATATATATATATATATATATATATATATATATATATATATATATATATAGTGCTGCAAGGCCGTCTGCACATAGTGTACACATTCCAAAAAAAACAAAAAAGAAATGACACACTGTGTGCACTTTTTCTTGTGTATAATAGTTGTTCAGACGGCCCCGTAGCAAGATTTTCCAACAATACCGTAAGCTTCTGTGCGGCGTCCATACTTCCCAATGGGCCCCCCGAAGGAAGCTCACATCGTTAAGCGAGCTCATTACTTGTAGCCTTGACAACAGAGCTACAAGACGTTCAAGTGCTCACGAGCCGCTGACATACATCTCGCGTCTTGCCACCTCCAGCGACGAGTGTCTGCTGTAATGGCAACCACGTGCTTTGCAGAGAAATGGCAACACAAAGAAATGCAGTGTGCGTTCGGGGGGGCCCAAATTTAATGTTTATTTTCTTTCTTAATACTGAAAAATGATCTGATTAGGTTTTCTTCATTACTTAGCTATGAAGTGGTCTATCAAACGCCGCATCACGAGGATTCTTACTTGCACCTAATCAGCGCAAAAATTATGATCAAATATGGGACAATTCGAATGTTTTCCCTGATTCCACAGTTCTTTTCAGGAGGGCTTGAAATCTATTTCACCCCTAAACATATTTGCGAAAAATGCACTTTCCTGAAAAACCGTAATAAATATAAGATTCCTTTGTGAGAGTTCGAGTTAGCTTAATAAAAAATCGCGAACTGTGATGGTTTTGTTGTTTTAGGTGCGAAGCACCTGAGGGTCTCGGCTTTTCTGCGTCTGATGTCGTCACGGTGCGTCATGTAGTCACAGTCCATCATAAACGGGAATGCGCCACAAAAATTGTGTAAATCCCACTACTCCCCACCGGTCGACTACAAGTGAAGAAGTCAACAGTTAGCCCAACAAATAGCCGACGACGTTAGTGGAGCTGAAACACCCTTCCCCGCATGCCGTAGGGAACTGAGACCGGGAATGCAGGGAAGGAGAATAAGCACCTTAGGGTAAGCTGCATTCTGACATAGTTTTCCGAAGTCGTTAATGGAGCGGAACAACCCTTCCCTACATGCCTGGTTTCAGGCTTGGCTCCACTAGTGCCTCATCAAAGAAATCTCCCTGAAAACACTGCATACTTCGCCCGTCCCCCGGTTTCACGTTAGTGGAGCTGAAACACCCTTCCCTTCGTGCTTCGCCCCTGCCCAGTTTTTTTTTTCTTTTTTTTTTTGAAGACATGTAGCTGGCGGTTCAACACAAACTACCAGCAATCGTAAATGCCGCCGCCTTCCTCATGCGAGAACTTGGGCGCTGAGTAAGACGATGCATAAGTGTTTTACCATCTCGGTGCATGCGCTCGATATGGTGCAGCGCTCTCTGACAGAGACGAATAGAGCTGTGCACGGGCCGAATTTTAGGGCCCGAGCCCGGCCCAGGCCCACTGACTGCTTCGAAGGCCCGCCCGAGCCCGACGCAGGAAGGCTGCGAGCACGCCTGGCCCGGCCCGATGTACAGAAATAAAAGCCCGGGCCTGGCCCGGTCCGGGCTGACAATATGAAGGGTTGCCGCGGAGACAAGATGTTGTTTTCCGATAATGTGGCATTTTATTCAACATATGAAAGTGAAACATAAGCAAACGACACATAACAGTCACTATATGCAACGATTACAAGTTGTCGTGTAAAGATAAGCTGTACAATGATTACGGCTTCAGTGAAGTGCGGCTCTCCTGCGTCACATATCCCGCCCAACTGAATGTCCCTTCACTGCTCACATTCGTAGGCGGAATTGCCAATACATTTTCATTTTAGGGGCGAAGCTCCTAAGGGTGTGGGTCTGTCCCTCCTCTGTAGTTGTCGTAGTAGTAGTAGGTAGGTAGATAGCCACGTATAGTGGAATGTACCCACTCCACGTGATAAAGATGACGATGACGCAGTATAGTGGAATGTACCCACTACACGTGATAACGATGAAGTATAAGCGCGTTCTAGTATAGTGGAATGTACCCACTACACGTGATAACGATGACGATGACATCATTCACTTCGTGGATATGGCGTGATTTTAGCGGCGAAGCTCCTTAGGGTGTGGGTATGTCCCTCCTCTGTAGTAGTAGTAGTAGTAGTAGTAGTAGTAGTAGTAGTAGTAGTAGTAGTAGTAGTAGTAGTAGTAGGTAGGTAGGTAGGTAGCCACGTGTAGTGGAATGTACCCACTCCACGTGATAAAGATGACGATGACGCAGTATAGTGGAATGTACCCACTACACGGGATAACGATGAAGTATAAGCGCGTTCCAGTATAGTGGAATGTACCCACTACACATGATAAAGATGACGATGACGCAGTATAGTGGAATGTACCCACTACACGTGATAACGATGAAGTATAAGCGCGTTCCAGTATAGTGGAATGTACCCACTACACGTGATAACGATGACGATGACGCTCATGACCATGAAGTATAAGCGTGTTCCAGACCACACATTCTCTTTCTGCCATGGATGAAAACGATCGAGCTTCACCCACTCATCATCATTCACTTCGTGGATATGGCGTGAATTTTTTTCGGAAGCATAGCAAGCTTGGAATATTTAGACCGTTTGTTCTTCCAGAACTTTAGTCCCTCAGATGTAGGAGAGGGGATTATTCCTGGTATAGATAATCACAGAGCTCATCTTGTGTGACTTCAACCTCTCCCCTTGCGTTTAAAGTGGCTAAATGAAAGGAGAACCAAGACAGGGGGTGGGGTGGTTGCGGAGAAGCGCTACGGTGGAAAACAGTTCCGGCACAACGTCTATATCTTGGGCTTGATTCGGGCTTAGCATCTGGCACGGCCCGCCCGACAAAAACAATGTAGCCCGAGCCCGGCCCGGGCCCGAGTTGAGAAGACGTCGGCCCACCCGAACCCGGCCCACGGGCCGGGCCGGGAGGGCTCGGGCTTTCGGGCTACCCGAAGCCCGTGCACACCTCTAGAGACGAACGCAGCTTGATACTTCGCCAAATTTGACAATCAACTTCGATTGCTTCTTTGCACTTTCCTGCAGCCGCCACATCAATGGTGATCCAGTATCTCGCGCCAAGCGGCGTCCTTGAACTTGTCTCGTGCCTTCTCAAAGGCGCTGCATTGGCTGTCGTTGGCGTTCTTTTCCTCGTCGGAGTGATCGCTTGGATTGCCCGAAGGGTACAGTGGCAAACGTACAAGCATCTCAAGAACCTGCCTCACCGCGAAGAGCAGGTGCCTTTTCAAGGCTTATGGATAATGTTCAAGGCCTGCTCACCGCCCGATTCACCTATCAGCTTCAGCACAAGTAAGTGAGCGTTTAAATTTGTAGAAAGACAAGACTAAACAAAACAAAACGAAAACACGTGTACAGGGTCTTCTACCAGCCCATTTCTTGGTGCTCATAGAAACTCAGCTCTAACACACCAAGGCAGTTGTGACTATTAGTCATAAATGGACATACTGCAACGAAGTACGTTCTCTACGCTATGAAATGACGCTTGTAAAAAACTCACCGACCTATAGCAGCATAATTTGTAATCCTAATGTTGGAGTTACATTTTGAGTATTGCAGTGAAATTCATCAGATATCTAAAGGAGCAGCAATAACAAAAATTTCTTCAAGTGAGAAGCTGCTTACGATATCTCAGCCAGCGACAGAAAATCCTCGACAATCCCGTAGAGATTACACGTGCAAATGCTCCTGTAATGATGACACGATGAAGGAGCCATGCGGTTTGATAGAATTGTATTGTATTAGAGAAGTTCAATGTTGTAGTACATATATTTACATGACTTGCTGCGCTTCGTAAGGTAGGCATTTGTGTAGAAAGAGCGAGTTCCTTTCAGCAACACGTTACCGCGAATGGTGAACTTCCCTGAAGTGAACCTCGCTTAAGTTACATGGATTTCTAGCCAGAAGTTGAGAATAAGATGGAGGCCTAATGGGATAAATAATTGTTTAACACTGAATGAGCTACAGCGACATTCCGTGCTCAACTATTTCTCATCGCCTGAGCCTCTAGCAAGATACAAGATACGTCGGGAACATATCGCTAAAGTGAAACTCATCTCTCTATTACCTGTAGTTGAGCACAGTTGAGCCTTGTTCGCGTCTTTAATAGTGTCTAGTGAACCTTATGTGCACACTACATTCATATAGCGTCGCAAAAGTTCACGCAGTAGTTATCAAAATACAGAATCGATAATGAACGAGCCATCAGACGTGAAACATCGAACAGGAGGCAAAATATAGCAAGATGGGCAGTCTTCGAATAGCACAGCGTCAACTATTAATTGCCAATGCCAATAGTGGATATTCATAATGTTTAGTGCTCTGGCAACACTGTGCGCGTCCGCTATGTTGCGTAGGGCACCGTCGCGGAATCGTCTGCCAGAGTCTCCATAAGGAGAGACTGAACAGCTCTCGTTGACAGGAGCGTTGGGACCGAGAAAATACGGCTTTTTCTTTCGTCACCCAGCGCCTAACGGTCAGTGAACCTCACTGTGGTGCCACACATCGACGAGAACGCAATATCGGAGCTCCGCGCGCTTCAAAACTCATCCGGACGGCAGCTGCACGAGGCGCATCGCTTCGCAAAGCCGAACAGCTGGTCTCTAGTGGCGTGTGCTTCCGATCTGAGGTAGGAGTTCAAGAAAAGTGTTCATTGCAGCGGAAATGCGGCTCCAAAACTCCTCAGAAGACCTTGCCCAGCAGTAAATATCCACCGTAATTCCCACTGCG
>JALIZH010027038.1:0-23074 GCA_030522465.1 Rhipicephalus appendiculatus
ATGTGTAGTATTTAGGATTTAATAACAGTCAATAAGCGGTGACGTATTCATTTTGTTTCGTGCTCCCACGGCGCAGAGCAGCGAGCGACGGTACAGCTGGCCAGCCGGCTTGCTCGGCGTACACACTTTTGCCATAGTGCTCCGCGCGCCCGCGGGGCGTTCTGGGATTGCTTGAAAAAATGTCTATTGTAGCTCATAACTATCTTGCGCACTGTGAATGCAGGACTTCCGAAGCGCAGATTATAAACAGAGTGTTTATAATCTGTTTAGAAACACTCTGTTTAGAATCTGCGCTTCGGAACTCCCGCATTCACAGTGTGCAAGATAGTTATCAGCTACAATTGGAGAGGCTTTTTTCAGCTGGTTTTCCTGGGTTGGTCATGGAGTCTGTTGCTGAGAAGCTTCTTAAGATGAAGCACAGCGACTCAAAAGATGCCGCTAAGTCCCTGGTGGACAGGCAGAGGCCAGCTGTGGTCCCGTACATGCACAAGGTCACTCACAGCTTGAAAGAAGTGGCTAGTCGGTTCAACGTGCCGTTGGTTTTCTCGGCCCCGAAGAAGCTCGCTCAGCTGAGCCGGCGCACCACCTGTGTCGAGCAAAAGGGGGGCTGCCTAAAGAACCATGAAAAATGTTTGTTGAAGTGTGCCAACAACGCCGTGTACGAGATTCCCCTGTCTTGCGGCAAAGTCTACATCGGCCAGACAGGGCGCTGCCTCAATGACCGACTCAGGGGACACGAAAGAAATCTTAATAATAAGGAGCGAAGTCAACTTGTTGACCACTGCTTGGCTTGCCTGCATTGTGAACCGCGATTCCAATGTGCAAAAATCCTAGGCAGAAGTAGAGAAAAAGGGCTCGCGAAACGCTAGAAGCTTTTTTTTATTAAAAAATCAGGTGACGTGCGTGAGCGAAACCTCCATTGCGCTGTACAATACTGAATTTCAATTTCTTTCTCGCCTGGTTTGACTTTTTTTATTCTTGTGACGGTGCCCCCTGCGCAGGGTGTTGATGTGTAAAGGAGTGGATCTTCCTTCAATAAAGCCACTTCGTAGTGTGCGCCTGTCCTCGTCTGTTTCTTCTTGTGTGTCGTGTTTAGTTGCGCTCTCACGGTGGTTTCTATTTCATTGCGAAGTTTGCGAAGATCAGGTCTGCCCTAATGGTAGTCGGTTGTTTCTGGTCGTAGGAAATGCATCGCAACGTGTACACGTCTAGCATGTGGTGGACCAGCCAATCGTTCGTCGTTATATCCACGTTGAAATCACCCGCAAGTACGAAGGGCGCGTGTCTCCATGTCTTTGTGTACTGTGCCATTCGACGGTGCCTCTGGAGATGTTGGGTGCGAGATACATCGTATGGATGACGATGTTGTTGTCGTTGTCAAAGTAGAGTCTAACGGCCGAGTGCTCTCCGTTGTGTCCTTGGTCTAGGTTGTAGATTTTGCGTGGAGATAGCGCTTGACGTATATGGCGACTCCACCGGCAGGACGTTCTGCCTCTTCAGTACACATGATCGCTTCGTAGGCGTTGATTGTCGGTCTTGCGGCGTTCCAGGTTTCTGTGAGACAGAGCACGTCTGCTTTGGTTCGGACGCCGGACGCGGTCACGTTCGATGTCTCTGGCGTGTGCGTTGAGGGACCAGCTGTTTAGCAATGCTATCGTGAACTCCTTTTCGGGGTCGACGTCTTCTCTGAAAGCGCGGAGGTATCGCTGAGTGGCGGTGTCGAGACGATGGTTGTCGAGGCGTTTGAATTCGTCGATCATGTTCTTGTCCACGTTGTCGTTCTTATGGTGGAAGCGATGGTCACCGGCAGCGTTAGTCAGGTAGAAGTTCTGAATGATGGTGCACCAGCTTAAGGCAACGTAGACGAGTTTCTGTGGGTGCGTCTTCGAGTATTCGTATACGATGGAAGAGTAGGTTCCTCCCTGGGACTTGTGTACGATTATGGCGCTGCCTCGACAACGGGAAATTGCGTTTGTTTGCACGCGACACCGCTGTTGCGGTGGATCGTCAACGTGACGTGGCGAGGTTCTATGGGTATCCACGTCGTGTCGACGTCATAGCCGAAACGTTTCGCCTCGCTCACTGTGTGGTTGGAACGAAGTCTAGCGAGCTTCCCCGTTGTGCGGGCGTCGAACTGTTACCACAATCGTCTAGGAAACGAGTCTTCTGTTGTAACCTCAGCAGATATGGCGCAACACTTAGGCTTGCACAGTAACAAGGGTTTATTAACTCTTTCATGCACAGAACTCCATTTTTGGCGGGAAACATAGTTTTATTAAAAAAAATGGTGAACTCTTTTTCAGAAAATGATTTTCTCGCAAGAAAAAAAATTGGCTATTTTAGTTCAAAAGATATGAGGTGGTCACCTGAGGTGACCACCATGCAAAGGAAGGGTCTACTGGTCACTTTCAGTGAAATGTCGCAAAGCAGTCTTTCTTTCCCCGCAGGAGCAAAGGGAAATTGTATGTAGCGCACATCCATCTCATTCTTGAAGGCGCTTGTATATATATTGCAAGACACCTCCGTTAGAAAATATAAAATAATGTATACCACGCTTCTAAGACCCTTCATGCATAGTGGTTACCCCAGGTGATCACCAACTTAGAGCGACACGATGCTCAGTATACTGATTGGGCACAGCTTTTCATTTCTAGATGCATTGGTATTGGCAACTCGGACGACAGGATGTCCTACGTTATCAACATAATAAGAACAGTACATAAGTAGTACACTTGCTATGGGCGCTTCATTGCAATACTTCATTTTGGCGGACTAAAGGCGATCTGCTGGACAACGCGTAAAGTCGATATCAGGAATCGCACAATTCAGGAAAGTTCCGACTTCGAGAATATATATTGTAAGGTTCAGGGTGGCGGCTGGCCCGGAACCCCTTAAAAACGAGACCTACGACAATGGGGCACGTCTTTACTCGTCCAAGCATCGGCCACGGCTGCCTGTCAGCGGCCGCTGAGCGCGAGCTGCGAGCGCGCCATCGTTCATCGTTCTCTTCTTCCACGGTCAGCGCGCCCGCAGCCGCCGATGCCATAATATGTTTACCGGCCTTCTAAGACCCTTCATGCATGGTGGTCACCCCCAGGTGACCACCAACTTCAGCGACATGGCGCTCTGTATTGACTGAGCACAACTGTTCGTTTATGTATTCCTTAGTATTAGCTACTCATAAAACATGCAGTCCTGCACTATCAACACAATAAAGACAAGACATACTTTATATCTATAAAAATATCTCAGGTCCACCGTCAGGCGCGCCTTGAGGACGACGGCGGCCGGAAGAAAACAAACGTAACATGTCAAAATGAAGCCCAAACGAAGTATCGTCATATTTGTAAGATTGTCAAATGTTTTAAAAACTGCGCCATTTAAAATCCGACACTCGGGGCTCACGTGTTTCAAGAGGGAAAAATCAAGAAAAGGTGGTTACCTGGGGGTGACCACCATGCCGGAAAGAGTTAACAGAAACAGGTCGAAAGAAAGAGTCACAGTGAACATAGGTTCCCTGCCTTTTATAAGGGCAGTAATCGCGATAATGATGACGCCAGTCCAGTCACACACGCGTGCACTGACACACACGCACTGAAGCACGCGCACTGACACAACACTCCTTCCCCTTTATGCGAGATTCACAGGGTGCTACGGGACGTAGCGATCTGGGGTTGTCTCTCTTGATTGCTGCGACGCAACGGAGGCGGACACTGGCCTTGTGGCGATGCTGTTTCGGCTTCTGGTTATGACTGGATGGACGAAGCAGGCCCATGCTGTTGGCCGGAGTCTCGCTGGACAATGTCTGGTGCTAACGCTGATAGGAGGTCCCCGGCACCCGCATCCATCATTTCCGGAACCCTTGTCGGTGTCACGAAGGGTGCTGTGTCTGGTTCACCGTAGGATTCCGTCGGCCGAATACCAGGCGTCGACTTCTCCGGTAAACTGCGACGTCTTAGGTTGTCTGCGTGAACATACCGCTCTTCTATTGCTGTACGGACCAAATAGGTGGATATACCCACGCGCTTGAGCGCGATTGCTGCCAGCCATTTCTCCTCACCCGGCCTTAAGCCATTCACAAAAGCAGGCTGTCATTCCGCAGATTCTCGCCATTTTCCTCGGGCTTGGTTAGCCGTATCATTCCTCGTGTGTAACTCTTCTTGCATTCGTTGTTCAAGATCGGGGTGCAGAAGGCTGAGCCGTGTCCGAGTCTTCCATGATAGAAAAAGCTGGGTAGGCGTTTCCCCTGTTGTTCCGGTCGGCGTATTTCTGTACGTTTAGAAAAATTGGTCAATACGATGCTGGAGTGACCGCGGTTCGCCAGTTTGTTTTTCCTGGTGTCGCTTTAACGGTGTCGCTTTAACCTTTGCATGCAACGCTCAGCAGTTCCATTCGAGGCAGGATGGTAAGGAGGGGTCTTTGTATGGCGCCTTCCATTTCGTTTCAAAAAAGTCTCAAAGCAGGCCGAAATGAACTGGGGACCATTGTCCGTTACTATTTCTTCAGGTAAACCATAGGCAGCAAACACACTGCGCAGCATTTCCGCCGTCTTTTCACTCTTTGTTGAGTTCATAGCAAAAACTTCCAGCCACTTCGAATGAGCGTCCACCAACACAAGAAACCACTGTTGATCACGATATGCAAAGTCGAGACGTACTCGCTGCCACCTGCGCGCAGGCCATCCCCAAGATAACAGCGGAACTCTGGATGCTGAATTTTGGGTCAGCTGACACTTGACACAGGCAGCCACTGTTTGCTCAATGTCTTGAGTTAAGCCGGGCCACCATACATGGCTTCGCGATAACATCTTCATTCGTGTCATGCCTGGGTGACCTTCATGCAGCATCGACAGAACGTTTTGTCGCAAGGACGCTGGCACAACCACTCGGTTTCCCCACGTTAAACACTCCTGTTCCACAGAAAGTTCACGGCGTCGCCTAATATATGCCGTCAACGCCTCGCCTGTCACATTTGATGGCCACCCTTTTGTTGTGAATAAGAGGACCTTAGAGAGCACTTTGTCTTTCCGCGTTTCGATCCTGATCTGTCTCGCGGACAGCGGAACTTCATCGAACACTGAAAAGAAGTTCACTTCCTCCGGTTCCCCCCCCCCCCCCCCCCTGCTCTGGAAGCGGTAACCTTGACAGTGCGTCCGCGTTTGCAATAGCAATATCAGTTCCTTTGCAGTAGACCCACTGGTAGTTGTACGCTGTCAGTAATAAGGCCCATCTCTGCACGCGTGCCGCCGCCATAGCAGGGACCGGCTTGTTATGTCCAAATATGCCTAGCAACGGTTGGTGGTCTGAATATATAAAAAACTTTCTGCCGAACAAAGATTTGTGGAACTTGCGTACCCCGAACACCACCGCCAATGCCTCTTTTTTCGATGTGGGCGTAGCATTGTTCCGCCTTGCTCAGTGTTTTGGATACAAACGCTATAGGCTTCCCTTCTGAGCCTATATTATGGAAAAGTATCGCACCAACATCGTACGCCGATGCGTCGCAGACGAGACCAAGTTCCTTTGTTGGCTCATAGAAAGCCAGTACGGAATTCTGCGTCAGCCATTCTTTCGTCATCCGAAAACATCGCTCTGTTTCAACAGTCCACTCGCACTTTGCTGTCTCGCTTACGAGATCATACAGTGCCTTTAACTGTGTCGATATTGCTACGCGCGTTTCTTTTGCTGTATTCGGTTTCCGCCCACAAAGACTATCAGTAGTACTCGGCGCAGACCGCGCCTTATTGTTCCAGAAGCTCCTCGGTTGTAGTAGATCGTTTTGTTAAGATTGCACGCAAGACGGTAACACTCAAGATTATTCCAGAGCTTGCGCGACTACCAGTGATAAGGCTAGAATGTTCGACGCGTGATTTATAGAAGCCGGCGCGTTCCAACGATGTTGAGTTGATCGACGGCCGACGCTCTGGGGGCGCTATTTTGTAAGCGTTCTAGCATAGAACGTAGAGGAGGATCGAACAAAAAACCGCCAGGCCTGCGCGGAACTCGCAGCACAGCCACAGCGAAAGCTGGGAGAGCGGCCTTTCTAGAGCTTTTTAAACATTCTTGGGGCAACAACAACAACCGCGCTTGCATGGTGCCCACTACGCCATAAATCATCATAATTTTTGTGTAGAGGCGAAGCGTCTACTATGCCATTATTCGTCATTCTTCAGAAAAGCGTGGTACCCGCTACACTCTTGTAACGCATTATGTGCACTTTGTTGATGCTGTGGCTGACGACGACGAAGAATTTTGCCTGAGGCTTTTTTAATGGGTTGGAGCATTGAACGACCCAATCGTTACGCAATTCGATTTGTGTGACGCCTGGTTCTCACTTTACTGTTCTAAAACGCTTAACAACACACGTTAACGCGATTCCTTACCCGACATGAAGCCTGCATAGAGTCAGTTTGCACCGCAGTTTGAAGCAGCGGCGTAGCTCAGTGGTAGAGTGCTGGGCTGCCACGCAGAAGACCCGGGTTCGATTCCCGTTGGGTCATGCGTGTTTTTTATTTATTTAGTTTTTTTCTTATTTCGTGCGATATTGGTTACGGACACCGGCGGCGGCGGTGGCGGCGGACAACTACGGCGCAGAAACGACCCTTGTTGTGATCTCATAACAGCTTTCGCTGTAAAAGAGGAGGGGAAGCAAACAGCCAATAGGCGAGCTGGGGAGTTGAGGAATGTATCCAGTGCATTAAGAAATGTATAATTATTATAACTGAACATCAATATTCAGAGGCGTTGTTTTTCGCAGCTTGAAGTTGAAGAGCTCGGTGACTCTGACAATTAACTTATGTTAATGTCTTGACGTAGCTCCAGGTGGTGTCGCAGTGGCGTTGGCCCCCATGCTGTTTAAACCAAAGCTTCTAGTATAAGCAGTATTAGTGTACTTGTAAATATCAAACGGTGCGACAATTCGAACCGTTACCCAGTTGTCGAAATAGCGCAGCAATCGAGAAGAGGTCCGCGCTTTCCCGACAACCAAAGGGCGTTTCTGCTCTCATTTATGGAGCGGCATCCCCAGTTAGCCTTACGCGCTAGCGAGCTCACCCACGAGTACTCAGCAGCGGGCAGGCGTCAGCTGTGAGGCGGTAGAGAGGTGCGCGAGAAACCCACTCCTCCGGCCCCACCGCTTACGTTTCGATCCAAGCCGAGTCGTCCGCGGAGACTGTTTTGTAGCCATACTATCGATAGAACGACGCCCGAGCCCGTTATAACAACCTCCTCTCCGTTCTATGCACATTTTGTGGCTATTCTCACGTCTTGACCGTCGGAATAGCCTCATAGCCTCGACCAATCGCGCATGTCTTTCCCTCCTCTTTTTGTTCTATCCTCCTCCCCGTCCTATGCTAGAACGCTTACAAAATAGCGCCCCTGTTCGCCGCTATCAGTGCCAGCGTATATTGCCGGCCACAAGTTCGGCCTAATAAACAGTTTCATCTTGGACACGTCGCCTGCTGCCTTCATCGACGTCACGACCACGTGACAATATGTTTGGCACAAACTTGCCGCAAAAAATTGAGCAGCCCGAGATAGGATCGGAACTCTTGCCTGTTTTTAGGTGTTGGCGCTTCCTTAATTGCGCGCAGCTTCTCTTTCAAAGGCCTGACCCCTCTTTCGTCAATAACATGACCCAGATAAGTTACTGATCTTTCAAAAAACTTGCACTTTTCTTTTCGCAGTTTGATTTCTCGATCTTTTAATCTTGCTAGTACGCATTCTACTTTCTTGTAGCACTCTTGCAGTGTTTGCCCCGCTATAATGACGTCATCGAGATAGCCTGACACTCTATCCAAACCCTTGAGCACTTCATCCATGACCGCTTTAAATATTGCTGGGGCACTGGTAATTCCGTACGGCAGTCCCGTGTACTTGAACAGTGCCATGTGCGTGTTTTTTACTGTGACAAGTGACTGGGAAGCCTGCGCTAGCTGTAGTTGCTGATAAGCTGTAGGAAGATCCAATACCGTAAGGTATTTACATCCATGCAAGGTTACGAAGATATGTTCCATTACGGGTAGCGGGTAATGGTCAGTACGCAGGCGAGCATTCAGTCACTTTGTAATCACCGCAGATGCGGACCTTGCCATTTGGTTTCGAAACTACTACCAGGGGGCGTTGCCCAGTCACTCTGCTTTACCATATTAGTGATTCTGCACATCCCTTGCCCCATGTACGGGTGCTCTATGGCCATCGAATGGTCCTTGATGCATAAAATACCACACATCATCATAGTCATGATAATCATGCACTCATAATTTCAATACATAGCTGTTTTACACGCCTTTAGTACCAGGAATTCCAGGCTCAGATGTGAGCAGTTAACCTCACCATTCGCAGTGCCCACGAAATATAGGTGGCGCGCTGTACGATTCAACATGGCACCCGGAGGAGGGTCAACCCGTTTCTTAGCACAGGAACAGATAGAACGTGCGAACGTACGGTCCGTGCCACTTTCACCGGATAAGGCCATGAGCTGCACTGAAATGTATATGAGACCAAAATACTTTGTCGCCACCTACTTATCTTCCGCGGAGTGCAAGGTTATATTTTAGCTCCGATACCGTGAATGAACGATGCTTTGCGAAATCCTGCACGTGCAACAGAAAAATGGATTTATATGTACACATATTTGAGAGCGATCCGTCTGTCTGGGTAAAGATTATAAGAATAAAACAAACTATCCAGCCACTATTCTCAATCTAAGTTTTTAAAATTCAAATTAAAAAACTGGCCCTACGTTTCGGGACCCAGTCGGCCCCTTCATAGGCGGTAACTCTCCGCCGGCTCCGAAGCTAACGACTTTTCTTAGTAATTATCCCCCTCTCCACCGTCGTTTCTCCCGCCGTTCTTGTTGTTCCACCGCAACAAGAACGGCGGGAGGAACTATGGTGGAGAGGGGAACAATCACTAAGAAAAGTCGCTGGCTTCAGAGTCGGCTTGACAGTCACCCCTGATGAAAACGCCGAATGGATCTCGAAACGTAGACAGAGTTTTTAATTTCAATGTCAAAAACTTAGATTAAGAAGACTGGCTGGAGAGTTTGTTTTATTCGTAGAAAACTGAATGAACTAGAATTGACGTATGAGCTGAATGGCACTCCGAGGTAGTATGTACCGAGCCTGCGGGACGGATTTGCCGCAGTAGTAGGCCGCTAGCCAGTAGTGTCGTCGCTGCTGCACGGTATCGAATGTTTAACGTGGTGATGGTTTGCAAACATATTACGCCGTCGTCATTGCTCGCGAGTCAGGAACAGGGAGTTGCTTCTTCAACGGAACACAAGCATTTAACATCCCAAACTGTGGCGCTTGTGTCACAGCCATCCTCACTCTATCCGTATGCAATTCCCTGCACTCGGATGTTGCAGATTCGATCAGCATGACCGAAACATGCATATCGAAAAGAATGCACACGTATGCTTTTCGCAAAGTTGAATTCTTCAACGTTGCGGAAATTCGTCGAACCACAAAGCCGTTCGGAAGGTACCGGTGATGTACATACAGAAGTTAGCCGTTCGAGAGGCGTGGATTGTGGCAGTGACTGCACGTTTCATCGCTCAAACCAGTTCGCTTCGCTCTTCGAGCTCGAGTGTGATCGAGCCACGCGGCGCTCCATCCACAATAGTTGCGCTGCATGCAATGCACAAAAAAACTATGCGCTTACTTTAACGCGACAGCGTTAAAGAGCTCGTTTCGCAGAAATTCCGGCGTCGGCGTCGTTGGTTGTGATCGAAAAATCATCATCTTGTCCGTGACCGAAAAATCGAGAGAGATGCAAATAAAATAAATTATAAAAATTTTCTGGCCCGAGTGAGGATCGAAGCTAGGCAGTCCGGGTGGCGAGCAGGTTTTCTACCACACAGTCACACGTCTGCTTAGTAATACAATGAAAATAACTTCCTTTGCTTGGAAATGCAGTGAAAAGAAGGTGCATGCTTTAAAAACACATGCGTCCTGTATGCAGGCGTGACAATACAACACGTAATATCGCAGTAATTTTGCATGGTAAAAGCGTACATAGCCATCGGGCGTCATAATACGTGAATATCATAAAGAAATCGTGGTTTTAAGCCGGCCACCCATTACAAAAGGAACACACGTTACTGCGTGTATTCCCTTGAGACCACTTAGTGGGTTGATAGCAAGTGCGACAACATTGCACGCGCATAACTGCTCGTGCTTTAAACCATGCGTGGTGAAGTGAATCGACGCCATAAAGAAAACGAGAAAGTGGATACAGAAACGCGCAAGCGCGCGCCCAGCAGCGGGACTGGCCTCGTATGGTAGACGCTGTGCTGCACGTGCCGCGTGGACAGAGAAAAAAGAATGAAAAAAGAAGAAATAGAACAGGCCACGTAAGGCGGGCAGACGAAGCAAGGATCCCGAGCAGTGAAGATGCGTTGACCTGGCCGAGCGCGAACCTGTCACACAGGTCGCCGTCAACCTTGGGCTGATGGCCATCTAACACGGAATCGTCCGTAGTCGCCTTCTGATGAAATAAAGTTTTTCCATCCATCCATCCGGGAGGCCAACATCCGTCGGAAGTACCTGTTCGGGCGCCAACGTCCGAGGGGCTTCGCGAACGGCACGTCTCTTGTTCCTGGCGCCTAGCAGTCCGGACGCAGAAGAGCCGGACAGAAATCGTCTGCCGCGTCGCGTCGAACGAGTCTGCGAGGGACAACGCCACGACAGCTTCGCCTCATCACAAACTGTGAGCGTTCTCTAGCTTGAACTCTTATGTAGAGACAATTTTGGCGTTTATCTTGTGTATTTGTAGTATGTATCTGGTTAATATCTGCTTTTGTGTGTTTGAATATATGTTTGTGTGCCGTGCCGTGGTGTCCTCTTCTTTGTTGGCCTTGGAGGCGTCTCTGACACATGCTTCCCGAACCTATTACATAACACCATGCTACCCATTACATATCAGTCACTAAGTGGCTGACGTACGCACTAAGGACAGAATATCGCTATCGCTTTCACCTCCAAAAAGGCGAAGCTTAGGCGCCCCCCAATTTTTGTTCTCGCTGAAGGACATTATACATTAAATACAATCAAAGTGCCTCACGAGCATGAAAAAACATCAACGCACGAGGGCACGTGAAGTGGAACTCGCTCCTCGTGAGTTAGCAGCTGATCGTTCATCGTCGATGTCACCTTCAGTGCTTTCACAGCCTTCTACGTCCAGTGAAAAATCCTCGTCCTCAAGGTGGTTTCTTTCAACATCCCTGATGAAAGCAATCTAAAGAATTCTCTCCGCCGAACGACTTCGACCACTCCCCCTCACTACGTTAACTGGCCGCGTAGAATATTTCGCTCCCCAAACCGGTCAAGAAGCAAATCGCTTGCAGTGTGCTGCCTCCTATCCACAAACGTACAAAAGCAAGTGGCGCAGCGCTGGCCAACTTGAGATGGCTCACGCGCGTGCACGACTTCCCGCGTACACTGTTATGGGATATGCACTGACGAATGCTATATGGAAGTGAAAGGAGGTGAGTTTCAACTGGAAAGGTCAGACAATGAAATTTAACTAACCCACGTGGCTACAGAAAACCTCGCGAAGATGATATGTGTGCGCTGTGGGCTATGATAGAAAGCGCGAGTTGCCACGTACTTACTTAGCGTCTCGCCAGAACGAATCAGATTTATCGTGTCACGTAGGGCCCGGTTTGTTCACTGATGCAGGAAACATGCGAAGTAGTGTTAGTTTCATGCTAACGCGTTAACAAGGCTAGCAAAATTGAACAAGAGAGCGACTGCGTAGAGCTGCCATTGTGTCGTCTATTTGCCATCCTTAAGACGACGCTCCTGAATTCCGCTTGGTGGCGCGACACTCTTTGGGCATTGCGAATTGTTCACAATTGTTAGGATGTCATGGCGGTTTTTGTGCATCAGGTGGCAATTGCAGTCTAAGACACCATTTAGCATCATCACTATCTGCTGGATTTCATTACGCTTACTTCGTAGCTACCGCGTCGTCAGCGCTGCATCGTTCGCTCGCGCGCAGATTTGTGGCAGTGGTGGAACGTTATCAGCGTCATGAACGGCACCCGTGATTGCAACTCTGCTGCCTTAGAACGCAGGCCTGATATCAGTACATGGTTTGGGCGAGTCTGTGGATGAAGTGGGTGACGGCTGGGTTGCAACGCTACCGCTGTTTCCAAGCACGGCCGTGAATGACCATATCATCATGCAGTATCCATATGGCTTTGAATAAAGAAAGAAACAAGATTTTCAATGTACCCTTTGAGGAGCCTTGGGAGCCAGCAGTTATACCCGACTCAAAGGACGAAGGCTTCGCCTTGCGAAAGTTTTCAAGGTGTGGAAGTGGCTGGAATTCTCTGGGACTGCACAAGTATGTCGGAGAAGAAAATTTAGACAGAGGCCGCAGAATCATGAATATGCTACGAATAAATATTTTAGGCCGGGAGATGAACAGATCGTGAAACGTCATTACAGCCTTTTGTGTTGTATATGTACGTAATGAATAACGAACATGTCGCAACTGGCGTTTTTTCTGCTGCTCTGAACCAGTCCGGAGTAAACCATTACGGACGAAGTAATACTGCGATCCCTCGAAACACTCACACATTCACACACTCTTACACTCAAGAAACACACTAAACACTCACACAGTGAATGCGTGAGTGTCTCGAGGATTACCAAGTTGCGCTAAATCACTTACAATATGACGGGCTGCCAGCTAGCCCAACAACAAGTTTAATAACCTAATACTGCAAAGCAATCACGCGAACCATAGGAGTATCTGCCGGGGGGGGGGGGGGGAGGCAAGCGGGCCACGAGAACCCCCCCTCTTCTGAGAAAAGTTTGGGGGGTTGCCCCTCCCCCCCCCCCCCCCCCCACTTTCGACAGTGGTCACTGTCGGCAGAACGCTGGGAAACCAACCACTCAGGCGAAGTTTTCCTTCACCACAGTAAGAACTTAATTATATATCAAATTTTTCCTGCACTTCTGCCGTGAAGATTTTCCTTGTAGGCTCTTTGCGGTACGGGCCGCCTGTGCGACGCTTTCGCGCCTTGTGGTGAAGCATCGCAGAGCTGGCTAGCGCTGATCAGGGAGCCTATAACACTAGATGTCGCGTTCATGCTTTAATTCTGCTCTGTCTGGCCTGAACTTTATATCATCAACGATGCAAAGACGGGTGGGAACGGGCAAACGTTTTGTGAACTGACCAAACCACTTACTGTTTCAGGAAAATCATTTTATGTCACCGAAAAGGAATAGCATCACCGCAGCTCCGTCGAAGCTGCTGTGAGCCTATGAGTGTGACGAGGTTTTTTTAATGTTTTAGTTTTGCCGTACTAGAAGCGCCAAAAATGATTTCCGCTTTAGTCTCCGATCAACCTGATCAGCCTTGCTTATGTTAGCTTGCAGTGGTGGAGGCAACTTGCAACAAGGCGACGAATAAAGCACTGGACTCGAGCACAGTGGGAAGCTGAACTTTTTAAGCTTGCCCTGCAACTTCATCCACCGGACTAGGGTGAAGGTCCATGGTTTTTGGACTAAGGAAACTTAATTAACAGTCAGGCTAGTTGGTTTTCATCCAACTTGAATCTCAAAATACAAGTCGGACGGCAAAGAAGCACACACGCGCTGCTTATTTCTCTTTCTCACCCTCAGCAAGGATGAGCTCACAGAGTTGTATAAGCACACTAACAGCTAAACAGCGTTATGCTGCGATTGAAAATATTTATTACACTCTAATGAATCCAGCTCACCAATTGCGTTAAGTAGCCGGCGGGTAATCGGTGGGGAGCAAACTTGAATTACATTTAAAAGGAGACGCTCTCCGGTAATTCCAAAAAATTTAGGTATTGTTCAGCCCATAAATGCGCTATTTAGTGTACAGGCGTGCTCAATATGACTTGCAACACGGGAGCGCGTGGCATCACGGGTTCAAAGTTTGTGCATGCCTTCAAGTTGTTTTTATTTCAACAACTAAATATTATTTTCTTATTTGGGATCATACCCAAGAGAGAGAAACGCGTTTAGTAATGGAAGTAATGGATAGTGGAAGTCATGCGCAATCTTTGAACACTTGAGGCCACCCGCTCCCGTGTTGCAAGTCATATTGAGCGCGACTGTACATATGTCATAATAAACACCACGACATTTCGCAGATTCGTGACGTCGTGTAACAAACAGGCGATTTTATGGCACAGAGAAAATTTTGGCGAACCAATGGCCAAGAATATGCCGTGTTGAAAATAGTTCATTCTGCTATTTTTCCGTGGTCTTGCGTAAGTAGTTATTCCGCGATTGATCATATTCGCATCATTTGATGCTGAAGAAAATCGAGCCTCCCGATGCGTAAAAAAAGGGGTTTATTAACAATGAAACGCAGCCCGACTCCGTGGGTTGCAGCTTCAGCGCGTGATTCCAAGGCTGAACCGTCTGTCATCTTCTTCTTTGCCGATCTTTTTCCAACTGCCCCGTGCACAGACGTTCACAAAAAGTTCAATTCCAGCGGGTACAGACGCTGAAAGGACCATCTAATGGTAGTTCTACTCGGTAGCCCCTGGAGCTTCACTATTCAAAGAATGTTCCATCGTTGCCGGGGCTCACTCGACCCATGTAGAAGAACGAGGTTGCTTCTTCACTTCGTCCTATATGTGGCCACTGAGTTGGGGCTCTGCGTAGCTTTTAGCTCCGAAAAGCATCCTTTGGTGATACGTTCCCAGGAAGGCATGATGCGCTGGTTTTATTTCTCCTGCATTCAAGGCTCACTGAGACCCACCTTTCCGCTTCGCCTTCGAGGCATGTCGTCGTAACCAAGATGTAGCACGGTAGTTAGAGTTGGTAGAGATACGTGGTGGTGGCCACTCACTCTCTTCACAAGTAAGCCATTTGGGTCCTGTCCACCAGACTAAGTTTGATGTTGATTCCCGGTTGGATGCTCGTCTTGTAAGAAAGTCAGCAGGGTTCTGCTTTCCAGGGTTCTGCCTCCTCTTAACTAAGGAAGACTTCAACCGGCCACGTCGGGCGCTAAACGACAATACGTCGGTGTCAGGATGCCGTACCAGTCCTGGGGCTTTTTGTAGCCCTTTCTCTTGTTTGAGTGATAAGTCCAGAGGCTGCGTAGGCTTCATACTAATATTGCGTGGATGTTTCGAAGCCGAAATGTGTAACTTCACCGAGGCACATGACAAGATCTCGTTGGCTTCCGACCCCAGCTTGGACGCGTCTTCGAGCGAACACACTTCTGGGTTTCCGTTCTTTGTCTTGTTATTCTTTTATTTCGTTAAATTTGTTCCCATGATTTCTAAGTCACAATAGTTCTCTGTAGTGATTTTATGGTTCCTGACTGCCGCTTGGAGTACGATGACCTCATTTCAATGTGTGGCGGTAGAGCAAGAGGCAGCTGGTTCATGTAGCATCCGGCATAATTTGGTCTCGACGGCTTTCAGTCTGTTGTCTAAATTCTATGTGTTTCCCGCGACAAACGACCAGTACAAGTCACTGCCGATCAACACGTCGATAGCGTTTGGGCTTTCAACTTGATCGATGTCGGAGAAGTAACGTAACATCCTTTTAGTTCGAGATTGTCGAGGAAATCTCTACTTGGTCGAGGAATCGATTGGTGGCTGATCTTCGTCGTGACGAGCGCTTCGATTCGTAGTGACTTGCAACCACGCAATGAACTCAATGTGACAGACACGCGCTGGTACGCCTTCTCGCCATGTTGTCCTCCAAGATGTCCCACTGCAAGGCTCTCGAGATCAAGTACTCGACAATGCAATTTCTCAGCCTGTCGCTTCGTCACGAAACTGCGCGCACTGCCTCCGTCGAATAAAACTCGAACTGGAACTTTACTTTCGTGGTCGGCTACCCAACCAACATCTGTTCGAATGTATGCTCCCCGTTTGGAATTGCAATTTCTAATCATCTCGAGTTGCATTGGTTTCGGTAATGTCTGAGGATCAGTGGTCGATTTCATCATCCGAGGGTCGCACATTGTATCCGCATGGCGTCGATTGCACTTTGCGCATGCAACTCTCCTCCGGCATTTTCTAGCCAAATGATGCTGCAACGTGCAGCCGAAGCAGCGACAAGCCCTTAGTAGTCGTTTTGTCTTTTCTTCGAGAGGAATCGGAGAGACGCACTGCTCTGTATAATGGTAGTCGAGTCACAAAAATAGCAGGCGTTCGTTGGAGGCACTGGTTTTACGGATGATGTCAAACACTCCGTGGTTGCACGTTGTAGCCGAGATGTGGATGCCGCGTTACTGCGAAGATCATTAACTTGGCCCTTCGACGCGTCCTCTTTTACAGAAACACGCATGACTGTTCGCTGTCGAGCCTCTATTTCCGTTTGAATAAAAAACAGCAAGGACTTAATCGCCTTCTGTTCCTGGCTCTGCTGTCCTTGTTCATCTGTGCTTCCATCTTGACCTCTTTGCTCTGGACTTTGGCGTGTGATGTTCTTGTTGAACTCGAGGATGATGTCATGAGGAAGCGACTTAAGCAGGACGGGGTAGAACATTGCGGAGTAATTATCTTCAGATACTCCGAGAGTCTTGAGGGCGCACGTTTGGGACTTCACCGAGTCGTAGAGACACCGAAGTACTCGAAGATCGCGGAGGATCGAACGGGTCGCATTTCGATGAGTCGCTGCATGTGGGCCTGAATTATGATGTTGGGTTTGGCAAAACGCTGTTTCAAAATGTCCAAAGCTACACAGTAGCAGCTTGCAGTAGCCGGAAGTACCGCGATCGCTGATGCCGCGTCGCCGGTCAAGACGGAACGTATATAGGTAAACCGGTCTACGTCGGTGAGTCCATCTTTGTTGTGGATCACTTGGCTGAATTGCTCCCAAAAGGGCGTCCACAGCGACGGTTGGCCATCGAACTTCATGAGATCAATTTTCGGTATTTGCACGGTGGACAGATGCGTGCGTTGCACTGGTGCGGTTGGTGCGGCACGGTTCGGGCACTCTTGAAGTTGTCGTAGCCTATACTTTAGTTTCGCTGACGTTGTTGTGGCTCGATCGTTATATTCCCCAACCCAGTCAAACTCTGTCTCCGCTTCCGTGGCTAAAAGCAGAGGGATGATGTCGGAGTCAGTTGCCCTCAAGTCGGTGTGAAGTTGGTTGAGGCGTTCGTTGAGGATGCAAAGCTGCCCTTCGGTAACGATGTCTTGAGAGAGCGTGTGCTTCGATCTCGAAAAGAAGGTGCGTTAATTGCGATCTCTCGGCTTTGCGCTTCAGCTTGAGAGCTTCCATGATTTGTCTCCGTGGTGAGCAGCTATATGTCGGCCCGATGAATCCGTAGACAGGAAGGTGATTATATTGATCCATCGATGTAGTTCTTTGTTTCGATGGGTTTCGGCACCACTTGAAGAAAAAGAGGCTCCCGATGCGTAAAAAAAAGGGTTAACCGCAGCCCGACTCCGTGGGTTGCTGCTGCAGCGCGTGATTCGAAGGCACAACCGTTCGTCGTCGTCTACTTCTTTGTAGATCTTTTTGCAACAGATGCCTCGTGTAACGAGCAGGTGCTGTGTGCATGACCCAGGGATGTATCGACCAATCATAAACAGCTAACGACCATCGCGGAAGGAAGCAACGAGGTATAGTTTAACGTTTTAATCGCCCACAATTTTTTCTCAAAGAAAGATTTTGGTTACACTGCTTGTATAGGCATATTTATGGAGGTATCGAAGGGCCCTTTAAGAAACGTAAATAAAATACGATGAGTGCAAACAATGTACTACGCGCCTAACACCTCAAATAATTCATTTTTTTTAAAAAAGGGTTGACAAGTTGACAATAGTAGTAACATAATAATAGTAATAATGTTGAAAAGCACACGCTAGAGACACTGTTCGGAATATTAACAAACGAATTAAGGCAAATCATAATTTCAGAGGCCTGAATACATGCAAGGAAGTGTAGTACTTATGAAAAAAAAAATAACAGCAGTCATTCATTAAAAAAAAAAACATGGTTGATCCCTTCATCATAGAAATCGGTGTAGCACGAAAGTAAAACGCGTCCTGACAGAGGTAATTGAATGTTTACTGTGCATTGATATAACTGGGTTTTCACAATGTATATTTTAGTGTTTGGCAGCTATAACACCGTTTAACGTGGATGTACCCTCGTTGACATCTCCATCCCGACGACTAACGTCCGCGATCAATAATAAACGAACCGCTGTGGTAGCTGTAGATGTTAACCGCCAGAGCGTAATCAGATAAAGAGGCGTGGTAGCCAGAAGAGCGTCGAATATTGCTCGCGGAAATTCAGCTAAAGGTCGACATCCCACGGCATGTTAAAGTGTGATTGACCAGGGTGGTCAGACTAGAGGGACACGCTAAGCGCGTCGTGTCGCCCCTGTGGTCCGGCCACGATTTTTCTCGGGGCGAGTGTAAGCGAGTCATTCAGTATTACACCCAGGTGAGGCAGGCACACGTCGCAAAGCTTTTTTTTTTTTGTTTGGATGGACCCTATGAGCGAGACTATGGTCGCAACCTCGCGGTGTTCAAGGCGTTGAAAAAATTGCACCTCGGTTGAAAATGCGCTGAATGGGACGGATGCGTAGCTACGCGCGTTGCAGGTGCTAATCGCGGAGGTAACAGTAATGATAAAGTACTTTACCACGTCAAGACGGTGACACGACCACGCTGACCAATATGACTGTACGAGCAAAATGTGATATATATGAAAGGCTCGTTTGTAAAACCAATAGTCTGTAGCCGTGGCGCAGTTGATAGCGTGGTCGGCACCTGCTACTGCGGACCGAGAGGTCGTCGGTTCGATGCCGGTTAATGGAACTTCTTTCTCTGACATCTGATCGTGTACATTTTTTTGACATCATTTCCGTGAAGGAAATACGTCACTGAAGTCTTGGTGGACCCCAGCATCAAGCACTTTCGCGTTGAAATTCGGCAGTTCCCATGCACTGTGGGAATTGCTTTCATGCGAAGCAGTCAGTGAGTTCCTCTCTATGCTGCATTTCTTATTTTATTTCAGATAAGCGTTACGGGTACATGAACGCGCATAGGCGTGAGCGCGGGTGGGGGGGGGGGCGAGAGGGGGGCGCGAAGCTAGCCCAATACTGACGAGAATTACTTGGCGCCAGAAAACACGCAGCACACAAGAAAGACACACAAGGGACAAGCGCTACTTACAACTGTTTATTCCACGCCGCCGCAATGAAATATATATGCGCACGTCACATGAGCACATACGTTCAACGAAACAAACAAGTTAAAATGATAGCAAATTTTCTATCTTATACACGTGTCGAGGAATTTAAATGCATTCGTGTGCAGAGTGACGGAAGGTTCGCTAACGCACCCCGCCCTCATCTTCTTAATGTGAAATGGTTCTATAATAAGCGGGCTTGCTCATTGCTGCTTTGCCGCATATATATATATATATATATATATATATATATATATATATATATGTCAAATCGCTTAGGCGGTCAACAATGACGAATGGTCCCGTGTACTGGGGTAAAAAAACTTTTCGCATAGGCCACGCTTCCATTGCGGGGTGCACAACCCAGGGGTGAAACAGGGTACATGGGTTTGGGAGCAGTCCTGGGAGCAGGCAAAAGTGCTTTTTGTAGCAGGCTTGGAGCATACAGAAAGACGTTTTGGAGCAGGCTTGGAGCAGCCAGAAAGGCCTTTTCGAGCAAGTTTCGAGCAGTAAGAGAGAACGTTCAGATCAGATGTAGCCCCGTTTCACAGCACTTGTGAAGCAACATTTGTCCAATGCCGCATTTTTCACACAGCATGCTCAACTGTGCAATAACCTTATTATTGCGATAGAAATTATGTGGGCACTATCGACGGGTTTTTGCCGTCACCGTAATGTCTCGTGTAAAGTCAAAATTGATAACATACCCCCGCGCATCTTCTCCCCACAGAGGTCTTGCGCCTCCCTCTTTTTCAATAAAGGACTTTCCGTCCACTCATCTTTTACCCGCGGGTAAAAGCGGGTGAGCGGGGGCGACGAAACCGGCTGAAGCAGGGATCAAACGAGCCGACCCATCTCCGTCGCTCGGAGGGTGCATGCGATGACATCACTCCACTCGGGGAGGCCTCCCGTCGAAGCAGACAGGAAAAGCCACACCCGTCTTGAACGAGCATGAAAATATGCGAGGGGGGGGGAGGGGTGTCGCTCGAGCAGCAACTGTGAACTTTGTTTCTAAGGGCGCGGTCGCGATTGCTGGCGCGCGCGCTAGCTCGGCAGCCATCAGCGGGTGGCTCTCATACACTTCGACGTGCTGTGCTGTCATCGTGAAGAGTCCTCGAAAAATGTTGCTCTCCCTGGCGTGGCCGTATTCTCTTACACCAATGTATTGTAGATTTACGTGAGATTGGATCCAAATGAGTTAGCTATCAGTCTCACTTCATATAACACTGCAATTCGTTGCTATCGCATTCGTTGCTGACCCCTCGCGGTGCTACTGTGTCTTCTTTAGCTATGTACAGCCGCCCACTTTTTTTAACCTGAAGGCGCAAGCGTCAACCGCCGAGTCCATAAGTGCCGTAAAATGCAGCGCAGCGGCGAAATGAACGAGAAATACGTGCGTGCGCTTGATGAGCAGTCTTGTGCACCTGTCTTTACCAGCCAGTTCCGGGAGCCTGTTGCACCTCCGCTTCTCTTGAACACCGTTACCGTCATCCTTTTTTTCCTTTTCTGAACGCTGCCATTGTTATAAAAAATCAGTTTCACCGCAAGGCGACAGCAAGAAATTGTTATGTTGCACGAAGTATACGGCTGGCAGTTAACTCTTTTGGATCCGATATCGCGTAACTCTACATATCGCTGGAGAGGTGCTCTTTTTAGCTGTCTCTTTGCGTTGAGAGCGCAGCACGTAGAAGGGTTTACAAGGCATTCGCGCTGATTCCTGCCAAGAAAGCGCACGCGCCAGCGATCGCAACCTTACAATGAAAGTTCACAGCTACTGCTCGAGCGATCACAGCCTTGACGAAACCAAAAATATAGCTGTTTCGATGAAACTCAAAGCACGATGTTTCAGCCACGTTTTCATGCACGGGGCACCTTGCGGCTAAATTCGGGTGCTGCGGCGCAGTATGGCGCTGATAAGCGAGTTTGGCGCAGCAGGGGTAGTTCGGCGCAGGATGGCGCAGGTAAACCAGTTTGCTGCACCATGGCGCAGATGGCGCAGCTGTTCCACCTGACAACCGCACAAAGTCTCCTTTGCAGTATGCGACAGACTGATGGCGGTTGTCATAGCGTTCTTTCGATCGGTGCTGCGATGCCACAGTATGAAGACGTGCAATACGCCGGGCCTCTTCGGCAAGACAGAGCGTTTTGGAGACAGAGTAGTAGCTATGGAACTCAAATGGTAGAATAGTGTTGATGCAGCTTAACGGTGGACGTGCGTAAAGGAGGTAAAACGGACTGTAATCGGTCATCTCATGCTTTGCAGTGTCATAAGCATAAGTAATAAAGGGTAGAACGTCATCCCAGTTCTTGTGGCCGTGACGATACGTACATGGCCAACATGTTAGTGAGAGTTCTATTCTGTACGTTCAACGCGCCCATTCGTCTGAGGATGATAAGGCGTTGAATGGCGGAACTGCGAATTGCACAGACGAACCAGTTCTTCGACGGCATCCGCGACGAATTGACGACGACGATCATGATGATCACAGAGGGTGGACCATGCCGAAGAATGACAAATCGAAGCAAAAGCACGGCCCCGCACGCAGCTGTCGAAGATGGTATGGCCGCCGTTTCTGCGTAACGGGTCAAGTGGTCGACGCATACCATCACCCATCGATATTGTCGTTAGATGATCGTGGAAATGGACCCAAAAGATCGATACCCACTTGTTCAAATGGTAGACGAGGTGGTGGCAGTGGTTGGAGAAGACCCGATGGAGGAGTCGAAGGGCGCTTGTTCGCAACTTGTGACATAGTGCTTGACTGTGTCTCGCATTCTGGGACAGTAAAAGCGCTCTTGCATCCGATTCAAAGTTCTGATGAAGCCCAGATGACCAGCTGTCGGATCGTCGTGAATCGCTCTCAGTATGTCCAATTGAAAACTCCGTGGCACGACCAGAAGGAAGCTTGCGCCTTTATCCGAATAATTGGCCTTGTAGAGAAGGCCGTCATGGACACAAAAGCGGCCGGTGGCTCTAGGACGTGATGCCGCGACAAATAATGACTCCAAACTAATATCTGTTTCTTGTTCTTCCTTAAAAGTCGTCGAGTCAGGGAATGAGGAAGTAATAGGGGCAAAACAGTCATCAAAACTGTCCTCGTCACACTCCGTCGTCGTCAGTGGAAGGCGGGAGAGACCATCGGTATCTGCGTGGCGACGTCCAGACTTGTACGAGATGACACAGTCGTACTGCTGAAGTCGAAGAGCCCAACGTGCTAGTCGGCCACTCGGGTCACGAAGATTCGCCAGCCAGCATAAAGCGTGGTGATCGGTAACGATTGTGAACGGGCGTCCATAGATATAAAGGTCGAAATTTGTGTACCGCGAAAACAGATGCTAAGCATTCTTGTTCCGTCACCGTATAGTTGCGCTCGGCCTTATTGAAAGAGCGACTGGCATTAGCCACCACATGCTCAGCTCCTCGATGACGCTGCACTAGTACGGCACCGATGCCGATGCCACTAGCATCAGCGTGCTCTACCGTCGGCGAGGCGGCATCGAAATGGCGCAATATGGGCCCTGATGTTAGTAGGAACTTTAGCTGGCGGAACGCTTCGTCGCAAGCCGAAGTCCAGTTGAAAGTGACGTCTTTTTGGAGGAGACACGTTAGGGGGATGCACCACGTCGGCAAATCTGGGAAAGAATCGGAGAAAATACGAGCAGAGGCCCAAGAAGCTCCTCAGTTCTCTTACTGACTTAGGTGGCTCGAAGGAACTGACGGCTTCAATCTTTCGTGGATCCAGCCTCGCACCATTTTTTGTCTACCAGATTCCCGAGTACTAACGCCTCCGTTTCCCCCGAAACGACATTTCTTGGAGTTTAGTATCAAGCCGGCCTTTTCGACGCAATCCAAAACAAGACTGAGACGTATGTTGTGCTCACTCAGTGTGCTGCCAAAAATAGCCACATCAT
>JALIZH010027039.1:0-65559 GCA_030522465.1 Rhipicephalus appendiculatus
GCAATGCACAGAGTGGTGGGCGTAGCACTCGAGAGCTGGCAGTTTCTGCAGCAATATGTAACCCATAGAGTTTCCTAAAATTAACTAGAGGGGACTCTGGCACTGCCATCGTTCAGCCACCATGGGAATGAAGGGTAGTACACAAATTTGCCTAGTCTTCGAGCTTCCGGCTTCGAACGCACTTGGGGCTTTGTTTATTGTTGCGTTTTCGTTCTGTTTCGGATAAAAGAATGGACCGTTGTGAACTTCGTGAGCGTATTTGAATTCGTGAGCCTAAAAAAGTCAAAGTGGTGAAGGGTAACTGCTAAACCTTTGCTGAACTTCGTATCGCGGCAAAGCGGATTCAGGCCACACGGAGCCAAAAGAACGAAGACTAGGCAAGACTAGGCAAATTTGCGTACTACCCATGATTCCCATGCTGGCTGAAGCACTGTGCGTTGCAGCTCCCATAGACACTAGCGCCAGAGTTCCCTCTAGTGTATTTATAGGAAACTCTATGGGCGTAGCACTCGAGAGCTGGCAGTTTCTGCGGCAATATGTAACCAATGTCACATTGCTACAACTGCGGATAGCCCCAGTTTCGCGCCCCGTTTCCCCTTCAAAAGCAGTCGGCGTTGCCCCAACGCGGAGATGCCATCAGTGGCGCGATTTTGTACGCATTCCAAATAAGAACGGGGGCGTGTCGTGCTTAACGTCACAAGCACGTGACTGTCGTGAGCCCACGTTCCGATCCAAGTCAAGCCGTGTGACAGCCATTATAACCCATGCAGTAGAGTGTACTAGCACGGCTTGACTTGGATAGGAACGTGTGCTCACGATAGTCACGTGCTTGTGACGTTAAGCACGACACGCCCCCGTTCTTATTTGGAATGCGTACAAAATCGCGCCACAGAATTAGCATTAAGCAGTCCCGTAATCGTCAGTGAATTTTTTTTACGGCTCTTTATATGTCCGCACTAACAAATCATTAAAGTACGTACTTTTGTACCTTTGACGATGAATCTTTTCCCTTAAGAGGTGACTTTTAATTTTTTATATTTTAAGAATTTGAAGACATTCAGAATTGTGGTGCAGCAAAAAACGTCTCCATCCGCTTTAGTTCAAAAGTTATCATTTTTTTCGTAACTGGCATCAAACCAAAAATTACACATTCGGAAAACTTTATAATTGGTTTTCTCAAAACTTGATTTTAACGTCTTTTTCATTTCGAAGAGCCTCGTAACTTTTGAGCGAACCAATATTTCTCAATAAAACTTCCCATGCCCCTTTCTGAGACATTAAGCTGTGCCATGAACTAGACTAATTGAAAAACCATGAATTTGTTTTGATGCTATGGGAGTTAAATTGAAGTGCGACCACCTGAAAAGTCATAACTTATTAGTTTTTGGACTGTAATATATCTAATGTTTATGATAGCGCTAATGCCCTATTTCACTGCGCAGCCTATATAGTATATACATGCAGTGCTGCCAAGCCGTTTTCATTTTTTGTGGTAGGATCGGTAGTTACGACTGCTGGCGTGATGATAGAGTTTCCTATAAATACACTAGAGGGAACTCTGGCGCTAGTGTCGATGGGGGCTGCAACACACGGCGCTTCAGCCAGCATGGGAATCATGGGTAGTACACAAATTTGCCTAGTCTTGCCTAGTCTTCGTTCTTTTGGCTGCGTGTGGCCCAAATTCGCTTTGCCGCAATACAAAGTTCAACAAAGGTTTAGCAGTTACGCTTCACCACCTTCACCTTTTTAGGCTCACGAATTCAAATACGCTCACGAAGTTCACAACGGTCCATATTTTTTATCCGAAACTGAACGAAAACGCAACAATAAACAATGCCACAAGTGCGTTCAAAGCCGGGAAGCACGAAGACTAGGCAAATCCGTGTACTACCCATCATTCCCACGGTGGCTGAACGATCGCAGCGCCAGAGGCCCCTCTAGTTAATTTTAGGAAACTCTATGGCGTGATGGGCTTTCTTTTGCCAAATAATGGTGATTGAGCTTTGATTAGCTTTCTTTTTTTTTTTAACGCGATAGCGTTAAAGAGCTCGTTTCGCAGAAATTCCGGCGTCGGCGTCGTTGGTTGTGAGCGAAAAATCATCATCTTGTCCGTGACCGAAAAATCGAGAAAGATGCAAATAAAATAAATAATAAAAATTTTCGGGTCCGAGTGAGGATCGAACCCGGGTCGTCTGCGTGGAAAGCAGGTGTTCTCCCACACAGCCACGCCTCTGCTTGGAAATACTGTGAAAATAACTTCCTCTGCTTGGAAATGCAGTGAAAATAACTTCCATGCTTCGCAAACGCAAGCGTCCTTTATATAGGCGTCGCAATATAACATGTAATATCCCAGGAATATTGCGTGGTACAAGCGTACATTGCCATCGGGCGTCAGAATATGCGACTATCATAACGATTCCATAGTTTAAAGCCAGCCACCCATTACAAACGGCACACACCTTTAGCGCTATTCCCTTAACACCACGTAGTGGGTGCATGGCAAGTTCGAAAACGTTTCCCACATTTGCCACGCATAATTTCTCCTCGTTTAAAGCATACTACCCATTACATAGTATGCACTAAGTGATTGAAGTACGCAGTAGGGACGGGATATCGCTATCGCGTTCAACTCTTAAAGGCGAAGCTTAAGGGTCCCCCGATTTTTTTTTTTTTTACACAACACATCTCAAACGTCTTTCAAAACTGCTAGACTCAATAGTATAGACTCAGGATCGAAATACAAAAGATTTCTAAAACACCAGGTCCGCAAGGATAGTGCATTACAGGCGTAGTGAAAGCTGAAAGAGTGAAATTACTAAAGCCCGTGCTTAATTATCTCGGGGCTACTAGCACAAGTACACTTGCAAGATACCCACTACGCCATAAGTTATAATTTCTGTCAAGTTGGCAAGGACCGACTACGCCATTATTCGTATTTTTTCGGAGAAGCGAGTTATACCCGCTATCGCATTTGCAAGGCATTATGTGCCCTTTGTTGATGTGGTGGCTGATGACGATCAAGAATTATAGCTGAGCCCTTTGTAATGGGTTGGAAGATTTAAACGACCCACGTAATTCTCATTGTGCGAGACGCGCGGTCATTTTTTTACTCTTTTATCACGCTATATTATATACGTTAACCTTAACATAACGATAGCAGAAAAAAAAATTTCCCCATCTCCCGCTTAAAGGGAACCATGTGTGGATGCGAAGCAGCGGGGAGATAATTAGGTTGAGCGGGAGGAACGTCGCCGCTCTCGTTTTACGGCAGCGGTCCGGGAGCTCATCGCGGCGCTGCACAGGGAGAGAATGAGGCGCGCGCGCTCCGTCATTTTCATACCGCGGAACTACCGTGGCGCCCCCAGCGGAGTATGCAGCTGTCACACCACCTGTCGTGCGCGCCGTTCCGTAGAGGATTCCTAGAGGAGAGGACGGGGGGGGAACGTAGGAGAGGAGAGAGAGGGGACGTGCATGCGCTGTGGCGGTGTGGGACGCGGGAGCCGCTCCGTAGAGTAGAGGATTCCTAGAGGAGAGAGGGGGAGAGGACGCGCATGCGCTGTGCGGATGTGGGACGCGGGGGCCGCTCCGTAGAGTAGAGGATTCCTAGAGGAGAGAGGGGGAGAGGACGCGCATGCGCTGTGCGGATGTGGGACGCGGGAAGGGACGGACTAAGCCCCCCTCCAAACACATGCAAGCAAGATGAAGGAATGGGGTCAACCTGGGCGACCGACACCACCTGCCTAGCCATTGCTAAGCAGCCTCTCTGTGCTCTCGGCCATGACTCTGATGACTGTAGTAGTGGTTGACGGCCTTCATATTAGTAGTGTTCTGGTTCGCATAATGGGTGCTTCCCTACTTCATGAAAGTGGCCGGACGCGGGACGCGGGAGGGACGGACAAAGCCCCGAGCATAAGATGCTTCGCATCTAAAACAGACATAAGACATAAAGCTCTCACCTTTTGTTGAACCACTAGGGCATCAGCCCATAAACTGAGCATTATGACGAGCAACAGAGTTGAAGCGAAGATATTCATTTTGCTCTAGTCTCTTCTACCACGCCGCATAAGCAGACAGGTATTTATACATGGACATACCCAAGTTTTATCAGCGCACGGAAGGGTGTTTCTTTAGACACTGTATCGATAAGACATATCGCTTTATATGATTGATTGCAAAGACGTCCAGCAGCAAATAGCATATCATAAAGGTATTTACAGTGAGTTAAAAATAGGATAATAAGCGCTGTTATTCTGCACGATATTGTCACGACACGGAAGGGTGTTTTTAGACACAGTGTCGATAAAACATATGGCTTTATGTGATCGATTTGAAAGACGTCAAACCGCAAACAGCACAACAATGAAGACATTCACAGGGAACTAGAATTAGCATACTAGGCGTTGTTATTCTGCACGATTTCGTCTCAACACGGAAGGGTCTCTCTTTAGACGCTGTGTCCATAAGATATATCGCTTTAAATGGCTCAAAGGAAAGGCGTTCGGCCGCAAACAGCATATCAACATGGGTATTGATAATGAATTCCAATTAGCATACTAGGCGTTGTTATTCTGCGGGATATTGTCACGAGGTTGTGACGGTTATCAATACCTTATGATCAATAGCCTATTATACCCCACGATGTAAGTAAAGCACTGAAATTCAAATGTCAAATATTCATCAGCATAAGCGAAGACATCGGACAGCTGTGTTCGAGCAAGACAAGCAGTCAAAACTCGTTTAAATGTCATAAATGCCGTAACTTATTTTGAGGCCTTTTTCCCCGTTGAAGCAACTGAAATTTTCATTACAGATGTTGTTCCCTTCATTCATTCAGTATTACTCTTTAAATGTTCCCGAGGGGTTGTGATGGTGCTATCACCCCCTTGTAAAGTCGTGTGCGCCTCATGGCGCACGTGCGTCTCGCGGATTAGCCGCAGTTCTGTTTCACAGCCACCGAGTGAGAAGTGGCGCTGTGCCACTTCATACAAATGATCTTATACATCCGAAACCATTGAGAGTTAACTCTCTCAATGATTTCGGATGTATAAGATCATTTGTATTTTTCTCAGTTTTATTCTTTGAGTTCATTATATTTCAATGCTTTGTTACATTTGTAGAAACTGTCGCTGAGATTGTTTGCTCAGTTTGTACATTTTCATTGTAATAACAATGTTGCCTATGCCGCCCATTTGTAAGGGGTCGTGGTCCCAGTAAAGCCCATTGGAGGCTTTTTGACCACGGCTCTCAGCATCCCAAATGTTGAAATAAATAAACACTGAAACTTTGAAACTTTGCTCGCGCGGGTTAGAGTTTTGCGCGGTGGCGCCAGCAGCGCCGCCCGGCGGCGAGGTTAGGTGTGCACACAGGAAACAGTAGGGAGTCTCTTTGAGGTTTGGCAACGGGCTCCGACGGATGTCTACTGCGGTTGGTCCGTGGGGGACGACACCGCAGGTCGTTTTCCCGTGAATCCCTCCTGGTGAGTCGACCGTTGGCGACGTCGCATTCGCGTTACCTTGTCCTTGCTATGTTGTTTGTGGGTTGTATTGGCATATTGCATAAAGTTCTTTAGCGTGTCACCAGTGATTCATTTGATTCGGCTGGCGAATTCGTCGTGATATAAAAAGAGTTGAATAAGTGTACACGCATGTTGGTCGCCCGATGGCGTGACTGTCTCCGTGTGCTCCGAGAGCGGTTACCACTTTAGATCCCACAGGGTTAATAAACCAGGGGATGCTCTTACACAGTGAGGCGCGAATTTCACGATAGTACTTCAACGTGAATTCACCACTAATACACTAGTAATAAAGGTTGACGTGAAGGCGATAGCAAATAAGTGGAAAAGAACGTTCCAACTTTTCGCTGCCCTGATATAAAACGAAGCTTGATGCGAAAGTCGACTTTCATATCCAAATAAAATATCCGCATTTTCAGAGCTTCACGCTTGCTCAGGGTAATCTCTCTATACAGAGAGTTTGGATGATAGGGTAAACTCGGTCTCGAAAGTTAATGCCAGTACCCCTTTCAGTGTATGTCCGCCGCGGTGGTGTGTGCTCGACTGCTGACCCGAAGGTCGCGGGTTCGATCCCGGCCGCGGCGGTCGCATTCCGATGTAGGCGAAATGGTAGAGGCCCGTGTACTGTGCGATGTCAGTGCACGTTAAAGAACACCACATGGTCGAAATTTCCGGAGCCCTCCACTACGGCGTCCCCCATAATCATATCGTGGTTTTGGGACGTTATACCCCAGATATTATTAACGCGAGAGCGTTAAAGAGCTCGTTGCGCAGAAATTCTGGCGCCGGTGTCGAAAAAGGCGTCGTTGGTTGTGAGCGAAAAATCGAGAAAGATGCAAATGGAATAAATAATAAAAATTTCCGGGTCCGAGTGAGGATCGAACCCAGGCCATCAGCGTGGCAAGCAGGTGTTCTACCATACAGCCACGCCTCTGCTTGGGAATAGTGAAAATAACTTCCTCTGCTTGGAAATACAGTGAAAATAACTTTCATTCTTCGCAAACAAAAGCGTCCTTTATATATGCGTCGCAATATAACATGCGATATCCCAGCAATATTGCGTGGTACAAGCGTACATTGCCATCGGGCGTCAGAACATTTGACTATCATAACGATTTCGTAGTTTAAAGCTGGCCACCCATTACAAAAGGCACACATCTTACTGCGCGTATTCCCTTAACACCACGTAGTGGGCGCATAGCAAGTATGTAAGTACGCACTCGGGACAGGATATCGCTATCGCGTTCAACTCTTGCAAGAAGTTGTATGTATGGATGTTTCCTGCCACAGCTATCCGCTGTCCCACACATTGTATGAATCACAGTGAATGCTATCACATTTGTTGAGGAATATATGCACCAAATAGTGCATTTTCTTGCTTTACAATATGACACCACACTGCTTAAAAAGCTGTAATTACAGGTGTTGTGTGGTGAAGAAAGTCATGGTGCTTTACTTGCAGCTACCGCAATGGTTATTGACTGATGCCAGCGGCAGCTTCTACTTTGCTTCTAAGAAGTTGTTAGAGGATAGATATGTTATGCAGTGATGGCGACAAAAAATTCCACTGGATGTTTAACACGTCATCAGCACAGACGTGCATGTACACATAGCTCCTGTTCAAACGTATATGAGGCTAAAAGTGCAATGATATTTGGTCTGCCAATTTATTTGTATGGATGAACAGCAATATATGTTCTTGTATTACCAGGCTATTTGTGATTGGTGTCCAAATATATCTGCACCAGTTTCATCCTGACCAGACGAGATTTTGTCAGACCCTCGACTTCATAAAGCCAAACTACATACAATTAATTTGTATGTGGTGCCAGGACACTTCAGTTGTCAATGAAGTAACCGACAAAATACAATCTCACTTGTAGCCCGACACACGTGTCAACAGGGGCAGTGTGTACATGCATGTATTTCCAGGTTACTGTTGTCTTAAGCATCCATGTAAATTTTCGACGCAATCACTGCGTAATGCGCTTATCCACTCTCCAACAACTTCGCAGCTAAGTAGCAGCTGCTGCTGGAATCAGTCAATAACCATTGCGGTAGCTGCATGTAAGGCACCGTTACTTTCTTCACTACACAGCACTCATTATTACAACTTTTTAGGCACAGTGTGGTGTCAAGTTGTGTGCGTTGGTGACTGTAAGGCAACAAAATCACTATGTGGCGCATATCATATTCCTCACTACATACGAAATTTCCAAGGAGCATTGCATACAGCATTCCTCAGGTGACATTACGTACAGCATTTCTAGGCGACATTACGTAAGGCGTTCCTACGGAGACATTACGTACAACGTTTTTAGGAGTCATTACGTATAACGTTCCTAGGACACACTGCGTACAACATATATAGGAGATATTACGTGCAACGTTCCTAGGAGACATTACGTAGAACGTCATTAAGAGACATCACGTACAAGATTTTCAAGAAGAGTCCGTTTAAGGAAATTGTAATAATTTGGAAAAGGAAAAGTATTCGGCGACACTTTACCTTCAGCTTCTTACGTAAACAGGGGTCCAAATTTTTAACAGTTTAGTGTATGAAAAAGTACACATAGCCGAGCTAAAACGCGCGCAACTTAAACAACAGAGTGACGCAGATGTGTAGTGTAAATTTTAAAATAAATCGATAACATCACGACCCACAAGCTTTACAATGTAGTTAGACAACTTAGCATTACGTAATATGTATAACAAAAAACATTTATGAAGACAAGGCAGTTGTTGTGGAATCAAAAATTTTCAGTTTTGTTTTCGAATGCATCTAGCAGGGGTTGGAAAAATGGCCATATATTTGAACGGCTCAACATAACTATATTCATTCTTCTTTCTAAATATTCTTGAACAAACAAGGATCTTGAAAATGTCAAATGCAAAAAAAAGGCATTTTTTTTTTCAGAAATATGCCTTTTTCGAAGGTGATGACCAACCTTAACAGCTAAACGAACAGCGTTACGGTAGACGCATACGCATGAAAACGGTTGGGTTGGTGCCTGCGACGTTTCATGGCCTTATTAATTCACGTCGCGATATACAAAAACAAGAAAACATCGGCTTACCAGCCCAAGATGGCGGCGCCCAGATGCCTTACGGAAAATAGCCTATAAACTGCGATGCTCTCTGGTGCCTGACAGTCACTCCTGAAGAAGGGTCCGATTCGGACCCTCGAAACGTCAGTTTTTTTTCTTATTTTAAAGGTAAAAAGAAGTTTTTGCTTTTAATGATTACGTTGGTTGGTGTCTTTTTTCCAATGTTATCTGCTACCCAAACCAAACACAAGTATGTCAAATGTTCACCTTTAAAGGGACCCTGAAACGGTTATTTGAAGCTTTGTCAGCGTTTAGACTAGAGCATCATCGAACCATTGGCACCACAAATTTAGCGGCACGCCGTGTACCAAGGCGGCTACGGACAATTATATCATACCCTCCTTCTCACCCCTGCCTTGCCTCCTCAACTCATGAGACACGCTGGCATCGCTGGCGATCGCAGAGCTCACGTGAGCACACTCGACGATTTGAGCTTCGCCCAGTGATCCCCTCCGAGATTGCACGCCGACAGGTTGCGTGCATCTCGGAGACCATAGCGCAGTGCACCCGACAGCACGCACGCCGTCTGGCAACAGAGATATCGCGGAGTGGTTGCTATCTGCTCCGACAGGTGCCGCCACCCTACCAGCCAATTTTTCGTGCGCGCACACCACAGCCCCAGTGACGTCGCCAGCAGCCCCAATGACGTCGTGCCCACACTGCATGTCGTACTCGCAAGGGGCGGTTGAAAACGCGTTGGGCTGAGCCGCAGTGATCTGCAGCGATTCGCAGCTTTATAGCGTTGTAATAAATTACACAGTGTAAGCAGAGAGCTTAAATTAGTCTGTAAATGAGCCTTAGGACTTGGTCTACTGGCCCAATGTGTTTGTACAAAATCGTCAAAACCGTTTCAGGGTCCCTTTAAGTCACCTTAAGAAGTAAATTGCAAACAAAACAAATTAATAGCCGCCTGCAAATCCCATTTTGTTTCTTTTGAGCTTCACTCGTTTACCGTGAAGGCTATCCGCGATTTCGCATTCGCCAACCACTCGCGGTATGCATAGGCGTGCGCAGGGTTCCCCTTCAGGAGGGGGGGGGGGGGCGAAGGCTCGTCGCAGCCCCCCCTCCCTATAAGTCAATGTATTGGGCAGACTTTGCGCCCCCCTTCTTAGGTGACCGGGGCGGGGGGGGGGGGGGGGCATCCGCCGCCCTGCTCCTCGTGCGCACGCCTATGGCGGTATGTCAGCGCGGCGGCGTATGGTGACCGGCGCTGAAGTCCCTGCGCGTCCCATTTCACTGCTGCTAGAGGTTGTTTTCCGGAAGTTGGTCGAACTAGATGACTAGGTTGAACCCCATATAGTTTCGAACAGTCAACCGGTAACATGAATAACGGTGTGAAAGTACACTCGAAAGCGAAATTTCAGGCTAAACAGTGTTCATACAGGCACCGATTTTGAAAATAGGCATTTATCGGCGGTTAGGCACAAACGCCAAAAATAGGCATTTAGAGAGCTACGGGTGTTGCATTTTGGACGCACCGACTGCTGCCTTCGTCAACGTCATGCCCCCTGACAATAGGCACTATGAAAGCACTATAAAGGCCCTTCCTAACCTCTAATTCATGCTCGTATATCAAAGTGGTGCAATAAGAATTTAAGGAACAAACAGGCATCTGCCTAAAATGATGTCTCTATTAGCCACACGCCCAGCGACAGATATTATAGAAAGTGTGCTGTCTATTGGCATATAAATCACTTCGACAGACTTCTGGCAACGCGTTACTGATTCACTTTTCTAATTATGAGCCCGTTGCAAATACGAGCAGATGACTAATAAAACTGTATTAGTACTCTTCACAAAACGTTAGTCATCAGTAGAGGCCGGATTTATAGGCACTAAAAAATCGGGTTTTAGGCGCCAAAAATAGGCAGGCAAAACACAGTTTTAGGCCCCCCAAAATCGTAAATATAGGCACAATAAATTTTTACAAAAATTCAAATTTTCGAAAACAGACGTGCGTGACCTGTGTCTACGACAGGAAAGCAAAACAAAGTTATAGTTTGTGATGGCACAAAGGCACCAATTGTTTAGCATAGCCTTTCAATTGTCTTTTTTTCCCGCACGGTTTGCAGAACATGGTCCCTCCTTTTATTGTCCAGCATGGTGAGTTAAGTGTCCACCGTCGAAGAAACACGCTCCTGGGTCTCTTTCTTTTAGGCATGGCTGAGAAGGGCAGCACAGGAGTAAATAGCCAGACCGCTAAAAGGCCAGAAGGGTCTTTTAGCCTCGTATTAACCGGGCCTAATCGCACACGGTCAATTTCTCCTCTGTCTGTGAACACCTTAAAGGGCCCCTCACCGGGTTTGAGCATTTAGAACAGGCACGAGAAATGCATGCACTGGGCGCTCACGAACTCGTCTGCCAAGATTTACAACGCTACGCGCCCCGGAAAGAGGTGATGTCAGACTGAACGCCGCTTTCCCTTAATCTCACGGGCGCACGCCCCAACATGGTGGAGGTGACGTACAAGGAATGGTCCTGCGTACGTCACGGTAGCACGTGACACTGCGAGAATTTTCGAAGCGACATGTGTAATTTGTGCAATTTGTTGCTTAAATAGAAGAATGAAAGTTGATAGAAATATTAAAACGTACAAACGGAATCTGTGCGCTTTTTTTATTCATTATTTTTTTTTACTTCTAATCAAGCGAGATGCGAGACTCAGCTTCCTCCATTTCATTTGCGTTCATGTTCTCGCCGTCCCGGCGTCGTGCCGGCGCCAGCCCTGACAACGCTTGGCGTGTTTTTTGTGCATCGTCTGTTAGAGCAGTTCCAGCGGTGCGACGCTGTGTGTCGTTGTAAGGATACATGATCCATGCCAGCCTCTCCAAACGTGCGCACAGGCAGTACACTACAGAGAACGCCGAAACGACACAACACCGCTTGCGTGCACGACCTGGCTTGGGCATGTCATACAAATGTAACCTCGCGTGCGCATAACGTGTTGATGCGTCTGCGTCATGTGATCTTCAGGCTCCGAGTTGCTCCGGTACCAAAGAGGGCAGGGAAGTAATTTGGCTTGCGAAGTCTACACGGGGTGAGTGGAAAAGATTTCAAGCTCACCTCCTCGCATCATGCTTTCGCAGCTCATAATCAACCAATTAAAAAAATATTGTTGTACAAAGCTCTCGATTGGGCACGCAACGACTTCCAGTGCCTAAGATATCTGATGTGACCTGGTGAAGCGCCCTTTAAGAAGTAAATTACAAGCAAAACAAAAACCACGTGGACATCTGATTGTTTTTTTACCAACTCCACGGTTTCGCATTCGTTCTCCATCTTCCTGCGGCTCCACAGAGGCACCTCCTGTTCCTCCCCCCCCTCCCCTCACACACACCCAGGTCTTCAAGGAGGTGCTTCAATTCTTTGGGAACACCGTACTGGAACGCCTGCTGTAAAAGCCGCCCGCCCCGTCCTCGGCCATGGCCCATGGACGCCACTCTCCTCTTCTTCCCCTCTCCTCTTCCCACCTTTTATTTTCCTCTCCTCCCATTTAGGGTTGCAGAAATAGCGTTTTTTTTCCTCTCCTTCTCCTCCCCCCTCCTCCAGCCGCTCGCGCCATGTCAGTGCGGTGGCATAAGGTGACAGGCGCGTCCCATTTCACTGCTGCTAGCGCTTGCTTTCCGGAAGTTAGTTGAACTAGGGAACTAGGTTGCAGCCCATACAGTTCCGAAAGGTCAATTTTGCCCGGTAACATAAATAATGGTCTCCAACTGTACTCGAAAGCAAAATTTGAGGTTAAATAGTGTTCATATAGGCACCGATTTGGAAAATAGGCATTTATAGGGTTTTATGGGAATGTAGGCACAAACGTCAAAAATAGGCACTTATAGGCACTATAAAAACACTATAAAAGCCCTCCCCAACCCCTAATTCGTGCTCATATATCAAAGTGGCACGATAGGAACGCAAGGAAAAAAATAGGCATTTGCCTAAAATCCGGTCTCTAGTCATCAGTTTTCACTAGCTATTTATTACATTATCTTCATAGTTAATGCTCAGCCCTAAACGCCATTTTCATTTTAACTTATCTCCATATAAATTATTGCTCACAATATGTTCATCATATTCATTTCAGAATAAATCATATCTAAAAAAAACTTGATCAGCTAATCGATAAATCCTTAATACATGCTCTTTTGGAACAATGGGCACTTGTGTGGCGCACACTCATTCCAGATTTTGCGGATAATATGTACACATTTTTCGTATAACCCATAATGTACTGGGGCAAAACATTTTTGCTGGAAAAAAAATTTTAAATGCCGCGGCGCGCGCTCAAATTTCGTTTGCTTTTGTTAAACTGTATATAGTAAACAAAATGTATATAAAATCTATTCTTGAGAGTTGCGCTTCGAAACAGCGCTTGCGCTACAACAGAGGTTCTGTTTAGTTGTGCTGTTTAACAATTCAAAAACTTCGGAAAAGTCTTCCGGAAAAAGAAATTGCGAAATCAGAAAAAATCCGAAAAAAAATGCTTTGCGGCGAAGTAACAACACCCGCCTGGTAGGTCACCATATGGCAGATGTCCGCCACCTCTCACAGTGCCAGCACTGTGGGAGGTGGCGGACACCTACCATATGGTGTGGACGTATCAAAACAACACAGCCCTTAAGTGACACAAGCCCTACCCGAGAGGGCTGAGAGGCGGCCCTGCTTGGATGCTAAGGACTTCAGGCCCCGCCGGCCTTGGTACAGAGAACCAAGGCGGCGGCTTGAACCAATGAAGTCCCGGAATAGAGACTCCGCCTAGTCTGTAGAGACCTCTAAAAAGGTCCCACGACTCTCTTTTGTAAAAAAAATGCTTTTTTACCACCACCGCCACATCCAGCTTTCGGTGTGACTGTATACCACGTGTTCCACGCAGGCCTGGCGTTTTAGGGGCGAAGCTCCTTAGGGTGTGGGTCTGTCCCTCCTCTGTAGTCGTAGTAGTAGTAGTAGGTAGGTGGGTAGCCACGTGTAGTGGAATGTACCCACTCCACGTGATAAAGATGACGATGACGCAGTATAGTGGAATGTACCCACTACACGTGATAACGATGAAGTATAAGCGCGTTCCAGTATACTGGAATGTACCCACTACACGTGATAAAGATGACGATGACGTAGTATAGTGGAATGTACCCACTACACGTGATAACGATGAAGTATAAGCACGTTCCAGTATAGTGGATTGTACCCACTACACGTGATAACGATGACTCTGATGACCATGAAGTATAAGCGCGTTCCAGACCTCACATTCTCTTTCTGCCATGGATGAAAAAGATCGAGCTTCGCCCACTCATCATCATTCACTTCGTGGATATGGCGTGATTTTTTTAAAGATGGAATTCTTTTACAGTTGCCACGCAAAGCGAACCCAACACTGCATTTGTGACGTTCGCAGTGTGCGTAAATGCCTCTCTGTCATTGTGTGATCGAGCGCAGTCTTCCTACTAAGGCTTTCAGATACGCCAATGAAATCCGTCAAAATGCAAGGTCTTCGCTGCCATAGTACGTACGATTTTACACGTAGTGCAGACTAAGAGCGCCTTGTGCGCCCATTTCAAGTCATGATACACATCTATCTTAATATGCTGTTATCGGCTGAACGTATTTCATTTGCTTCGAATTACTTGCAGGTGCGTATCGACACAGCGTTTTGTGGAATGTTTCTAAGTGGCTGATGAAGCGCGTGCATGTTCGTGTATAAGCGTAGGTTTGATCTTGCAACGCGATTAAAGGATCAGAGCAAAATGAACGTGGGCGCAGGACCCCTGTTGTTCGTCATATTGCTGAGCGTGCTGGCTGATGCCCTAGAGATCCAAGAAAGGGTAAGCGCTTGAAGTCTTCCTGTAACAAGATGGCAAGTTGGGCAAGTTGATGTACGTTCATTTTTCAAAATTTAGATTGAAGCGCACCGAAAACGGGGACAGTATAGAAGTGGACAGGACAGCGCTTACACTCACAACTGATTCTTTATTAGTCAGAATAATATTAATAATATCTGGGGTTTTACGCCCCAAAACCAAGAGATTTATGAGAGACACCGTAGTGGAGGGCTCCGGAAATTTCGACCATCTGGCGTTCTTTAAGTGCACTGACATCGCACAGTACACGGGCCTCTACCATTTCACCTCCATCGAAATGCGACCGCCGCGGCCGGAATCGAACCCGCGACCTTCGGGTCTGCAGCCGAGCACCGTAGCCACTGTTCCAACGAGGATTCATTAGTTAGAAAAAGGCATATAAAGCAGATACGTGGTTCTTCGCACATGCGCAACGGAGATGGGCGCAACAAAAATGCATTCGTGTCAGGATTACCACGAGAATTTACGACGTTACAAGTCATTTATTAGTTATCACAAGCACTACAAATCTATAGATAAGCATACTCCTTGTCGTGCAGCACAATCGTGTACTTGTGATCAGGGTACCATCAGGAATAGAACCCAAGCACTCTGCGTGGCAATCGAGTATTCTAACACAGAGCCACGTCACGTCTCCAAACTGCTTTGGAAAAGGACCCTATGCTGGTGAAAAGTCAATCGTGGTTGTAGTGCTGGATATCTCATTTTATAAACATTACATATGTACTCCTATGATACAGGCGTCACGTCGGGTTAACGTCAGTTGTATACTTAAGCGCCATCCATTGAAGTTGGTCCACGTAGCACTAGCCAGGGCTACCACGCCCACTAGCACAAGCGCTACATATGAGCTTACCGCTCCTGGTGTTGGTAATAACTACGTTGCTGCTGGTATCGTTGCGCAACTGTAAACAACTGGTTATATGAAACACATGCGACTGCTCAACATATGTCTGCGCGTACAACATTTGTTGTACATGTCCTTAGCGTCATTTCGTAAAGTTTCGTTCAATAAAAGAAACATACACCACAGTCACCTTCCTCCCACATATGATTCGCTTAACATCGATTCCCATGGTACATGGGATCTGCCGAATTTAAAAAATGATGAAAGTGCAAGGTTTTGACAATGTTAGTTTTTGACGACGATGGCGGCCGAACACCGCTGATGAAGCATTGCAAGAACTGTTTACTTCTCATCTTTAGCACCGGAAAGCAGGGGACAAAAGGGAGGCCCGTCCTCGCTTCGTTTTCATTTTAACACGACAGCATCACAGAGCTCGTTTCGCAGAAATTCCATTGTCGGTGTCGACGGTGTGGGCGGCGGCGTCTTTGGTAGTGAGCCAAAAAGCAGCGTTGACCGTGAGCGAAAATTCGAGGCAGATACAAATGGAGATAGGAGCAAAGGGAGTTTGCACTTTGGCTTCCTTACGGCATATTTTAAATGCGAAGCATTTCTTAGCGAACTTCGGCGACTTTGAGCGTATCTATCTATCTATCTAGCTATCTACCTATCTAGCCGCCTACGACTTTGTGCTCTCCTGGCCGTATCGTTCATGGGATTTATACCAAATTTGGTATGGCATAACATGACTGTATGACGAACGTAAATGGCTGGTCGTATCATAAAAATCATGAATAAATTGTCATGAAAAGTATGATTTACATTCCACGCTCATGGCGCGCTCGCGGCCGTTTCGTTAGCTCGATATACACCAAATTTAGGATTGTGTGACGTGACTGTATGACGAACATAAATAACAAGTGGTAATTTGGAAATCATGACATGTGATGTGCGACATGACTTACATGCCACGCTCATGGCGCGCTCGCGGCCGTTTCGTTAGCTTGATATACACCAAATTTGGTACTGAGTGACATGACTGTATGACGAACATAAATGACAAGTGGTGATATGGAAATCATGACTTGTCATGTGAGACATGACTTGCATTCCACGCTCATGGCGCGCTCGCGGCCGTTTCGTTAGCTTGAGATATACCAAGTTTGGTATCGAGTGACATGACTGTATGACGAACATAAATGACAAGTGGTAATATGGAAATCATGACATGTCATGAGCGACATGACTTGCATTCCACGCTCATGGCGCGCTCGCGGCCGTTTCGTTAGCTTGAGATACACCAAATTTGGTATTGAGTGACATGACTGTATGACGAACATAAATGACAAGTGGTAATATGGAAATCATGACATGTCATGAGCGACATGACTTGCATTCCACGCTCATGGCGCGCTTGCGGCCGTTTCGTTTGCTTGATATACACCAAATTTGGTATTGAGTGACACGACTGTATAACGAACATAAGTGGCAGGTGGTAACATGAAAATCTTGGCATGCATATCATCTACAACGCCATTTACATGCCATGCTTAGGGCGCTTGCGTCCAGTTCGCTAGCTTGATATACACCAAAATTTGTATTGCGCGACGTGGCTGTATGACGAACATATATGACAGGTCCTAACATGTAAAACATCACATGCAAATTATCTAAAGCGTGATTTGCTCCTTCCTGGCTGCTTCGCATTACATCGATTCCCACAGTGCGTGGGATCTGCCGGCTTTTTTAGGTCTCCACCGAGATGCGAAGGCACGCTAGCGATTGGGAGACGATAATGTGTACGTGCGTGTGTGTGTCTGTGTGTGCGTGTGTGTGTGCGTGCGTGCGTGGGCGCGTTCTTGGGTGCGTTCGTGAGTGCGTGCGTGCGTGCGTGCATATGCACGCGGATATCTGAGGCGAAGCTAGTTTTCTTTCGAACTCGAACAAATGGGGACAAGGGGGGTGGGTTACCCCCCCCCCCCGAATAGGGAACCTTGCAGACGATTACACTCGCACAGAACGTTGACGTCGTACACCTTTCAACGTCCGATTAGTGCGAAAGAATTCGCACTAATTTCTAGAACCTCGCTTTGCGTCTGTTTTTGCGCATACGTGTCTTGTATTGTCTCTCGCGCTATAACGAACGCTTTCTCCGCAAGCACTGCGCTGATAAGATGCTAATACTGGGATGCCCGTGGTGTGTCTTTCGACAGATCGGAGAGCAGCCTTGTCGAGCTAGCCACCATTGCCGTCGGGGTCAGTGCTGCATGGCACAAAGCCGAGGCTACAGTTACAGAACCTGCGTGGACAAGCCCGGGCTCAACGAACCCTGCTCAACATCAATGTTGGCACTTCCCCACCTGCCTCGGCCGAGCTACCTTTACGTGAACGGATGCCCCTGCCGACATTACAGTTAGTAGAGTTAATCTGTCTCCTGTAGCACGTTTTCAAAATTTAATTCGATTCAATAATTCGTTTATTTTTTGTAGGAAAGAAAGTAGCCGTCACAAAAAGCTACTGCATTGAGTAGCTTGACGGTGATGGCAGCCCCCTCACAATGACAGCAACGGACAGTGCATATAGACAAAAAAAATAATAATAACCAGATAACAAACATAAAGAATAGTTGAACATTGATATAACGGGAAAACGTTGGCGTAAAAACAGTTTTAACTAGATGAAACATATTACGTAAGCAAATGACAACGGTAAAATAAGGCAACTTACATACACAGCACGTGTTTGAAGCCGTCATCATGTAGTGAATATTAGAGCGAAACCTCTATCACGCTATGTCTCCTAAGGTCATTCATCGCGTCGCAATGACCTTGAACCCCCCGCAGTGCATATCTGGCAGGTGTGACGTCATACCACGTGATTCGCTGCAGAGGTGTCGCAGCTCCGCTAGCTCGAAGCCTCGCCGCTGAGGTATCCCGTGTCTAGGCGTCGGTCTCAAAGGCAACCTAAACAACTTCTAAATGTACAAAGAACGAGCGCGTTACACAGATCTGGCGTTTCCCGTTTTACGGCTCAATTCTTCACGCCATTAATCCGTTGATGTGACGTCATTACGAAATGAGCTCTCGATTGGTTCGTATACGAGGAATATCAGTTGTGAATTATCTCTTACCCTGCTATATAACACGCCCGTTCTGCCTTGTCACGAAATCGCGACGGGCTCAACGCTTAGTGCTGGCATTGTACAATGTCAATTTTTATGAAAGGGAACACGCGAGCGCGTGGCCCGCGCGCTCCGGCGGCTACTTGCAGCGCGTTCAAGCGGGAGCGAGAGCAACCACAGCAGGCCCGTAGCCAGGGGGGGAGGGGGGGAATACGGATGGAGGGGGGGTATTTTACCGAGAATGAACACTGAAAATAGGGGGGTTTTCAAGGTTTTCAACAGATAGCCCCCCCCCCCCCCCCCCTGCCCCCGAAAAAAATTTCTAGATATGGGCCTAAACCACAGCCTCTTTTCGCGTGATCTATAGTTGGTGACAAGCTAAGAATAAAAAGTAAACTGTACCGCTGTTCATTTGTATCATGTGCGTCCGACTACGGCCGCTCTTTACCATGACGTAATGGTTAAGACGAACCAATGAAAAATGCAACATGGCACCGTTCGCGACGAGAGGCGAGGTACCGCTGCACCGAGACTGAGAGCCGTTTGTCAATTCGAATTCCTGTGGCGTTTGTTTCTTCCACAAGAAGCTCTTTCCTACTGTTATCCGCACGTACGCAGTATCACCCTCGCCGGTCGTCATTCGATGCAGTGGAAGCTTGTGACTGTGCCGCGTTGGAAGTGCACCGAAGCGGCAGCAGCTCGGAGTGGTACAACGCTCTATCACGATCCGTCGTTTCGGCAGCGTCAGGTTGCATCACAGCGTGCGTTCCTACCATCGCTCAGATCCACCAAGCATATCGCCTGAGTGAAAACTAGGGCAAGAGTTAAACCTCAGCCAATTTTTTAACAGATTTGCAAGCCATACGATTTCTAACATTAACAACGAGCCAACCATTTGCCTTTAGTCGAACATGCCAAAACACAGACTGTAGTATTATCACGCGGATAGAATGACGCATTCTGTTTTTTGTTTCATATTTTTCGGTTTTCAAATCTCACATTTTAGCGCCACGCTTGTGTGACCTAAAACTAGCATTTGTTGTTTATTGGTCTCCTGCGGTTGTGTTTGCCTTTCTATCCGCATGTTTAAAGTTTGGTACTTCATGGACACGTCTTTTTTACATACGTGTTATTTAATTTCAGGTCACACGTGCCGCCGCGCAAGAGAACAAGACGCCACGGGGGTGTGCCAGCCAATATTTGAAAGACTTCGTGCGTTTCCTGCGAGAATCTGATGTCCTTACCAACCAGTCAAACTCCTGCGAGTGTCTAATGCCTGTCTGATACGAAAGTAGAGGAATTGTCCGAGGGGCTTATTTTCTGTATTATGCAAAAGTAATAAAACCCGCAGGGAGTGAAGCCAAGGCAAGCATAGGGGACACTATTTGTGATTTATTAACTGCAGCGTAATGATTTTCACTTAAATTGAAGGGATTTAAAGTGGACGACAAATGGTAGAGAATCGGTAGAGTGTCGTAGCTCAAATGGTAGAGCATTCAATCGAAGATTGTGCGTTCGCATGCCACCGACGGAAATCGTGATTTTTCGTCCACTTTAAATCTTTTAAATTTAAGTGACAATCATTACACTACAGTTAGGGAAACCACAAATAGTATCCCCTTATCTTTCCTTTGTCAGTCCGTTTCGTTAGTTGTGTCTATCAGATGTGGTTTCTGATGCATTCCTTACGCCATTTTTTAACCGTGGTCTCCACGGTTATCACCGGCAGAGTCGCATCCGGGCTCTCACGCAGATAGGATCTGAAGTGGCGCGAAAGCTGTTTTCGAGTATTTGTCGCGGCAGATAACGCCGAAAATGAAGCGTTTGCTGAAGCGGCGGTAAGCGCTTAAAGAGGTCCCTAACCACTTTTTCAAGTAATAATTGAGCTACCTCAGTATCGGAGTTGATCTGAAGTTGGCCACCTTGATCTGAAGGAGGAACAGGCAGGCTGGTGTGGCCGTGTGTCATTTTGTGCTCTGTGTCCGATATCAGAAAAAAAAAAAAAAAATCGGGAGGGGGACGTGCCCGGTGAGCCGCACCCCTGGCTACGCCACTGTGGTGTATCAACGCCCTGGGAGACTGTTCCATTCTTTTTTAGTGGATCAGATGTGAGAAGAGGGGTTTTCCCAGTTTCTGTAGCACATATACCTACTGCACACAAACGGACCAATCCGCGAGCCAATACAGCTTTGCTCTAATTATTCATGTTCCTCATCCCGAATTCATGTTATTCGACGAGCGAATCGTGACGACAGTGCCTCGTCTGTGATTCCATGTCGATATAAATAAAAAAAAAAAATTACCCTGATTGATTTGCAAATACAATTCAGTTGAAGTTCCGATTTGTACACGTGCATTAGCGATCCAGCTAAGCGATCGTACACATTTCTCAGTGCATAACAATAAAATAAAATGATTTGTCATCTCCCTGTACGTACGTGCCATTGTATTTCTTAATGAGAACACTACCAATACTTCAATACACTGTATGTCAATCGAATTCGCTCCAGTGCATTCCTTGCTCCAAATCTGCTCGCTGCTACTTTGACATTCAGTGCAGCAATGAAAAATGTGACGAACACTGTTAAGTAGATTAAAACCACATGTCTATAGTCGATTATAATATTTTAATAATAAATACAAGCTCTACCCACAAAAGCTCGGCGGGCTTGTCTATCACCTCTGTAAGAGACGTGCAAAGCCGGTTTCCTATGGAGTAGTTTTTCTGTCCTAATGCCGATACCACGCTTAATTAGTTATTCTTCTTTGCAAGCAATATATATAATTTATTGCGAAATGTAATACGCATCTCATTATCGAATGAAGAGCGACACGAGAAACAATTTCACAGCTCGGGGGATTCGTATGGCTTTAAAGGGGCGCTGCAACACTTTTCCAAGTAATCATCGAATTCCTTCATTAAATCAGTTTATTGCCACGCGAATCGAATACCACAAAAATTTTAGAACACGTCGAGTAGGAGCGGAGTTGCAGGGATTTGTCGCCCCTTAGAAGAGGCAAAAATCCGGGGACTTTATTTCGAGCGAGCCAGCACGCCCATAGAAACACAGGGAGAGGGGAATGACAGTGGGGATGACAAGAGCAAAAGAAGTTATAGTAGTTATTCCTGTAGGAATAAGTCTATTCGCCGCTTCCAGATCTTATATGCAAGGATCGAAGTGGCAATCTGGGCGGGTTGATTATGCATTAGCGACTACTGCGCAAAATACGACCCGGACAACAGTACTAGGTCGTGTAACGCGCGTGGCCTCGTCGCACCAAGGGCAGCAGATGAGCGAGCGGACAAGGCAAACGAGTGACCGGCCCAGAGATCCGCTTAACGGGTCCATGCACCCCATGGAGGAAAGAAAGAAATTTAGTAGCTTCCACAAGCCAACCTCCTCTGAAGCCGCTCGCTCCTCGTTTCTCCTTTCCCTTTTGGTGCTCATGCACGTTGCCTGCTGGGAAGTGAGCCTTGTTTGGTTCTCGGTAGGTTCTAGTTGACATCTACTCAGAAGCACGTTGACAAGCGTCGGATGTCGCAATCACTTGGCCGTCTGCCGCGGTGTGCTCGGTAAAACTCACCGCTTGCCTATCACGTGGTGGTGCTCATTTCCCAGCATGCCCCTGATGGCTGGGCTTCAAAAATCACGTGACACCCCCTCCCATTTTTTATACCTCCATGATGCACCCCAACGCAACGCATAGTTTTTCCTACACTTACCTAGAGGGAAAACTGGCGCTGCGAACTGTTGGACGCATGGGAATTATGGGATATGTGAGCTTCGAACTTGACTCGGATTTGTATCGTTCACGTAGAGCCCGGACACCTCGAAGACGCGTCTGGCTTCAACGCTTCCTTGCGTCGAATTGGTTGATTTCTTACTAAAGGAGCGCGTAACAGCTATTTCTTTTTTTATCATTGCACAGAAACGAGTTTTATTCAACTTTGAAAACTTCTGCGTCGATGTACAATTTTACGAAGCGTAAAAAGTAACGAACGGCCACTAAACTTGGCAGGCAGACGACAAAGCCAGCGTTCACTCAGCCAGTGTTTGTCGTCTGTTTCTTTCTTTCGCCGTTTGGTTATGCCGTAAAGGTGAGTCCACTTTTATTTTAGAATATAATACGCTTGAACAAGATCCGCTTATAAAGACGCTGTTTTAGAGACGCTTTATTCGCACAGTCGTATCCGCTTTTGAGCCGAAGCCTCGCTCAACACCAGCCAACACAAGCCTCGCAGACACATATATCGTCATTCCCAGCGCTCCAACGACGCCCCTTAAGAAATGCGCATTGACAGTGGCGCCAGATTTCCCTCTAGGTATAATTGTGAGAAACTCTATGACGCAACGGAACCCCGCTAAAGACAACCGGATGTTCTGAGGATGCTCGAAAGAGAAGGCCGTGACTGCCTGAACTAATTTGAGTTGTTTCATGTCCCTGTAAACCTGAGACACTTCCCTCAGTAACAAAGGCAACCTCTTTATAGTTCGAGTTGCTATTTCGAGCGGCACGGCCCAGTAAATGACGGTGCACATTTGCCAAACCGCATACGCGCACAATCTGCTCCGTCACCCTGTGGTCGCATCATCTTGGGTCCCTTCTGCCATTTTCCAGCGCCGAGTCGCCGCCTGGCGAGAGGGGGGCGCTGGGCACACAAGATGCTTAAAGTCCCTGGATTTTTTTTTTTTTTTTTTGGAAAGTACCGTCTTTCTTTAAACCGAGCCGCCGCGCCGCGCGCCCTCCTCTCCCGCCCGGGAAAGGTGACGAACATCGCGCCTGTTATCAGCGTGACATGGCATTCTTGATAGGAAGGTGGCGAGATCTGGGTTATATGGCCGGCGCCCGCACTGCGGCCGTTTGGGAGAGGATGTAGAGGAGGCTCAGCCTGTTGAGAGAGGATATGGAGGAGAGTGTCGCTACTTCCTATATTCAGGGGCTTTAAACAGGCTCTCCACGCTGTTCTGCTTGGCGACGACAGCACTAGTCACAGGCAAGTCGTAAACATCTGTACCCATAATTGCTATCTCACAGTTTGCTTCGTTCTACAACAAGACAAGAGTTTGTTTCGGTATACATTAAGATAATTAAAGGCACGTCAAGGTGTGACGGACAGCACAGTGCTGTTCTTGTGATAGCACAAGCCACTATTACGAGCGCCGACAAGCGTGGCAAAATGAAACAGATCCACTGCTGACGAGGTTTCGTGCTTTTTTCAGGCCGATGCAGAGTGTCCTGGGAGTCCTTGCTACTCAACGATGAGGAAAATGCTCAACGGCAAGTCATCGGTCTCGCCCTGACCGCCGCCACGTCCCAAGGGATCCCGGTCGACGGTTAGTGAGGATGAGTGTGGGTTTAGGCTGACGCCTCTACCCCGTCATCTATTTGACGGGTGCCAATAAAGTTACTTCTCTCTCTCTCAACACAGTCTCGCTTTTGTTCTGTTTTTTTTTACGTAACGCTTTCAGTAGCCGATTATTCGCAAATCATTTAGTAGCTCATTGAAGGAGTATAAATGTATTTGCAACCTTTGGCAATCATGGACCACCACTGGCCCTCGCGTCACAAAGTTTAACGGAACATTTCCAACGTCACTGGAGTCAACGGTTCCCTGATAAAGCATCCTCTCGCTTTTTTAATGTATCTATTCAGCTGGAATGTGAAAGTCCGCCTAAAGGTAAAACGTTTTGAATGACGTACCTTTTTCGAGTGGGGAGCTAATGAGGCCAGCTGCAGCATGGAGACATATAGTCCGAGACGTCGAAACCATGCATGGTCGACCGACGATGAAACAACACGTTAGCGGATAACAGCACCGTAAAAATTGTCTCGCCGCGTACTAGAAATCAACATAATACATCTCGAGCTGGTTTATAGCGCCTGTATACATCGTGTTCCTTCTGTCCGTGCTCGCTGCGTACAGTACGTGACCATAAAACCACAGAACAAAGAATTGGCGGGCGAACTGTCTCGTACGCATGCACACGTGTCCACGCTCCTGGCCCGACTGAGCATCCGCGCGTTCGAAGAAATGAGCTTCTCAAATCCCAAAACGGTGAAGTGCAAGACTGCGCATGCGCTTCTCCACACGCACCGCTGCTGGCATGGTTTATCGGGTGTTATTCACGGGAGCTCATTCTCGACTTGTGTCCAAGCGAATCGTCGCTTTCGCGAGCGCCTGGCTCGGCAACGCGGAGCGGCGATTCCCCGCCGATGACGAAGCAATTTCAGACATGTTCGTGCCATACGTGCGTTATCTGGGTCATCGCGTCGCGCACAGGAACCATGGCTCGAATGATTTTCAAGATGGTAGCTACATGCGTAGCGTGGCGCTTAGGCGCGGACGTTTGATATGGACGCCTGTGAAGACGGCTGGGTACGGAAGAAACGAAACTCTACAGGATCGAACGAAAAGAGCCCAGCCGCCGCGTTTTCGCAGTGCTGATAATAGGGAGTTTTCGAATAGCATACGCAAAGCTAGCGGGCGTTGCGTTGCGGGCGTCACTTAACGGGAGCCCGCCAGAGGTGAGCGTACGACGCATGCGCCGCAACGCCCGCAAGCTTTGCGTACGCTATTCGAAAACTCCCTAATACCGTATCGCTTACGCTACAATACCCGCCGCGTCCGCCTCGGTGGAACAGTGGCTATGGTGCTCGGCTGCTGACCCGAAGGTCGCGGGTTCGATCCCAGCCGCGGCGGTCGCGTTTCGATGGAGGAGAAATGGTAGAGGCCCGTGTACTGTGCGATGTCAGCGCACGTTAAAGAACACCAGATGGTTGAAATTTCCGGAGCCCTCCACTACAGCGTCTCATAATCATAGCGTGGTTTTGGGACGTAAAACCACAGATATTATCATTATTAAACAATACCCGCCGCGGTGTACTAGTAGTTAGTGATCGACTGCTGGCCCGAAGGTCGCGGGATCGCATCCCGGCCGCATTGAGATGGCGGCGAAATGCTAGTAGCCCGTACACTTATACCTAGGTGCACGTTAAGGAGCCCCGGGTGGTCGAAATTTTCGGATCCCTCCACTACGGCGTCCTTCACGATTATATCTTGATGTTAGGACGTAAAAGCCCACAAAATATATTATACGCTACGATATTACCGTTCCATGCTACCGTACCAAGGTCCACAACGAGAAATCCAATATTAAGAATACTAAAGCCTAGTTATACGGAACTTTATGCGTAAAAAAACATGCAATAATAACAAACTTCCTGTATTGACGTCTTGTATGAGCCCTTGTTTGAACCCTTATTGTCTTTTTCAAGGCTACTTCGAACATTTCCAACTCCTCCTTAACTCGGAAGAAAGCGTGTATGCGGGACTGTGCGGTATGGTGACTCAATCATCACCACCGCGCGAGGGCAGGGGCCGGCCGCCGCCGCGGTCACTACTGCGGATCAGCTGCGTCGCTGCCGCTGGGAGGCGGCACCCACCAGCGACAAGCTTTCAGACCAGCTTTGGGCCGTCCGGCAAGCCGAAGATGCCGCCCGGGTCCAAGGACTTCGAGCCGTCACCTGAGGCACCGCCATCATCATCGACGGAGAGTGGGACGAAACAGGGGTCAATCCCCACTTCCCCCCTGCCTCGCCCGAAGGAAACTGCCGGACTTTTTCGTTACCGTGGGAAAATGGGCAACCTTTCGTAGGTTTTTGTTGGTATATTGTTGGTAATAAGTAATAAAATGGTTATACTGTAATGCAATCATAGGTCGGCACTTTAAGGGAGTACTCACTCACTCACTCACCACAGTTTTTTCAGCCTTCGCACTCACTCACGTTCACACTCACGTCCACTCACACTCATGAGTACTCACTCACGTTCACACTCACCTCCACTCACACTCATGAGTACTCACTCATATTCAACTCACCACGTTCAAATGAATGTGAGTGAGTGTGAGTTGAGTGCACTCATGAGTGAGTGTGCCGAGCTATGAATGCAATACATCAAGAGAAAGCCAAGTAAATGTACTTTTGACGTGTGTAAGTTTAAAAAACTGAACTTGGAAACTAATATGCAGGAAAAATCGTTAAAGGTAACATTTCTTGCAAAATTGAAAGAACATTTGCAATTGTATGTTTACTACATAAAAGAAGTAAATATGGAAAATATTCTGAAATATACAAATTGTTTAGATAGGAGACATCTACCTAACAGAAAAGCTTCACTGACCTAGCTCAACAACTGCACGAGTTACACTTGTTTACTTGTTGCCCAGTAGAAAGTGTCTTGTTCAGCCAGGTTGCACAGTTTCTTTTTATTGCACAAATTTCTCACACACAGAAGCACAGTAAATATTAGTAAAAAGGGAAAGAAATGGGCTATTGAACCATGTATATATGGACATATTGCGCTCTATGGTTGCTCAAGAAAAAAATCTTGACCGGGAAAGTACAGTGTCGCAGACGGCGCCAGAACATCATTATGTATGACTTCACTACACAAAAAATATGTGGAATTGTGTAATTAAAAAAAAGCTTCTTGCATCCATGTGAAAGAGAAGCAGCCAAAATGATCGCTTCCAGATGCAACAGAATCGCCAGAAAGGTGTCATTCGCGCGAGGGACCGGCAACAAAAGCGTCTGCCATCTTCGTAAACAGACGGAGCGAACCGCACAATTGGAACCGCCGCTTAAATCTCCGCCGCACGAAAAAAAATACAATCTACGCAAAAAATCAAAGATTGGTGCCTAGAGAATACGACAGATGACGCTGCAAGTCCATAGGGGCGCTCATATTTTAAAAATAGCTTGTGGCGCGTATGGGTCACCGGTGACCCATGTCCTATGGACACGGTAACGAAAGAGTTAAATGAAGTTTATTCATTCACATGTTCTCTGCTAGTGCAGTGAACCACAGTTGCAGTTTCACAGAAGTTCAGACGCTGGAGCAGTCACAGTTCAGATACAAAAGTTGCAACACTGAAGTAGTCACACACGCCCTCATGAGCCCGCCACGTAGTCCTCACGTGAACACACAATCCAGGAGGTAGTAACGGTGACTGCAAAAAAGCAAAAGGTGGAGAGGAAGGGAGTCTTATCAGGTGATTTTCATGTTCAGTGTTTGGCTATCATGTCAAGGCATCAAAAAGCGATGGGCACAAATACTACGAGAAAAGGCTGGTTCCCACTGGCGACCGGTCGCGCGACCAAGTTAGTAGCTTTGCGACTGGACGCAAACGGTCGCAAACAGTCGCTTTGGTAGCAAAGCGACTGCTTTGACTCAGTCGTTCGCTTGCGCGACTTTTCAGTCGCGCGACTGCAGTCGCAGGACGGCTAGAATCACAATCAGCAAGCCCAGAAGTCATGTCAGGTTTTGTTTACACCGGGCCCATTGCTTTTTTTTTTTTTTATTGCGCTCGCCCACTGCCGCCGCGTCGTGTCGTCTGCTCGGCGTCCGTCTGCGCGCACGTGAGCGAAAGCAAGCAGACGGCAGCGCCGGAAAGGTCAACATGGCGACACCTGTTTATGCAGTTTCCTTCCGCATCGAACGTAACATGTCGTCGTCCTGCGCTGTGTGGCCCGTAAGTTCGCAACCTACGCAATTATTTACTTTATATTTACGTCCTGAAGCTTCGAGAGCAATGTATTCGTGGGTACTTTGCAGTGTTTCCAAGATTCATTCTCAAATTCTTGGAGACAAGGCGTATCAGGCATGGCTAAAGAACACAGCTAATCTCAATAAAAAAAAGACAGAACATACCTGATGCTTTGTCCCCAGCGTGAGATGACAAGAAGCGATAGCTGATTTCACCATTTATTCATTGCTGTGAAGACAGTGGGTGAGTAGCGAGCGCGAGTTTGGATCGAAGCGGGCGGTCGCGTCTGCATGGGTGCTGCCATGTTGGCTTCTAGCCCCAGCTACTGTGCGGCCAGTCGCAAAGCGACTAACTTGGTCGCGCGACCAGTCGCCGGTGTTAATCAGCCCAAAGTATGACTGGCACAGTAGAATTGGGCTGCCATAGCGGCATAGCAATTCTGGTATGGTGAAAAGACCGTATGGCGCGTTTTTCTATACAGGAAAACGCGACACGCCGGGACCGCCCGCGTTGTTGCTGACGCAAGTGCACCCGTATGGAAAGAAAGCGGTGGTGTTTTCGCACTGCATTTGACGTGTTGCTAGATTTTTATCAAAAGTGCACGCCGGCTTCAAAGATTTCCGCCAAGGATGGATGGATGGATGCTATGAGCGTCCCCTTTATAACAGGGGCGGTGACATGTCTGCCACCAGGCTCGAAAAAAAAATGGGAAAAAACTTCTTTGTTTCATGTTGGCCTAATGCCTTATCTACATTGATTAAATCTATGTTATTATACCAAAAAAACAATATTGCCACGCGCGTTTCTTATTTTCACTTTGCTCTATTCGGTTTTCGCCCTCAAAGGCTGTCAGCAATGCTCAGCGCAAACCGCGCCTCATTGTTCTAGAAGCTTCGCGATCATTGTAGATCGTTTTGTTAAGATTGCGCGCAAGACGCGACCATTCGAGATTATTCCAGAGCGTACGCGATGACCAGTGATAAGGCTAGAATGTTCGACGCGTGATGCATAAAAGCCGGCGCGCTCCAACGATGTTCAGTTCATCGACGGCCGACGCTCTGTTCGCCGCTATCAGTCTCAGCGTTTATTGCTGTAATCTCACCTTCAGTTTACCGGCCACAAGTTCGGCCCAAATGAAGTGTTTCATCTTGGACTACTGCCTACTGCCTTCGTCAACGTCACGACCACGTGACATCTGGTGGAGGTGCTGTTCCTTCATGTTCCGGACGCCCCCGTCAAGCCGTGAACCGAGCCCAAGTCGCGAGGAAGACATCGACGGCAACCCTGAGCAGCGATCAAGCCGAAGACAACAAGGTCTGCGGCCAGAGTACGGGCCTTTACCTGACAAGACCCGGCGGAACAAGACCCCGACCTCGACCGCAGCGACGATGACAGCCCCTGTGCCGCCTGCACCTATCCTGCTCCGGCAACCCAAGGAGCCGCCTACCTTCCGTGGTTCAGCACTTGAAGACCCGGAGAGCTGGCTCGAAGCGTACGACCGAGTCGCCGCTTTCAATGCGTGGACCAGCGAAGACAAACTTCGCCATGTGTACTTCGCCTTGCAAGACGCCGCCCGCACCTGGTTCGAGAACCAAGAGCGAACCCTGACAACGTGGGACACCTTTCGCACAAGGTTCCTGGCTACATTCACGAGCGTCATCCGCAAGGAGAGGGCCGAAGCGCTGCTTGAAACCCGCTCGCAGCTCCCAAACGAAAACGTGGTGCTCTTCACAGAAGAGATGACCAGACTCTTCCGCCACGCCGACCCCGAAATGCCGGAAGACAAAAAAGTTCGCTTCCTCATGCGAGGAGTAAAGCAGGAGCTGTTCGCGGGTCTGATGCGGAACCCACCGAGCACTGTCCAGGAATTCATCTCCGAAGCGACGACGATTGAAAAGACGCTGGAGATGCGCACCCGGCAATTCAATCGCCGCTCGACGCCAGCCTACGCTGACATTCAATCCCTCTGCTCAGACGACCTGCGCGAGACCATAAGGGCCGTAGTGCGCGAGGAGCTTCGTCGAATGTTCCCGTCATCCCAGCCGCAGGTTTCCTCGATCGCAGATATTGTTCGAGAGGAAATCCAGCAGTCGTTGGGTACCCCTGAACCGCAACAGCCTCTGCCGCAAGCCATGACCTACGCCGCTGCTGCCCGACGCTACGCTCCCGCTCCACGCCCACGTCAAGACACCGCGCCGCCGCAGTACCGCCGCCAGACGCCGCCCCCACCGCCGCCATCTCGCCCGCCTGCCGGCCAACGGTACACACCGAGGAAGACCGACATCTGGCGAGCCCCCGACCACCGTCCCCTCTGCTACCACTGCGGAGAAGCCGGCCACACGTACCGCCGATGCCAGTACCGTGAGATGGGACTGCGAGGCTTCGCCGTGAACGCACCGCGTCCGCAGCGAGGTGAACGACCACGGGACATCGCCGACTACCTGGCAGGAGCGCAATGGACGCCGCGAAGTCTTTCTCGATCGCCGTCCCCAGACCGCTACACCTCACCGCACTGCCGCCAGTACACCGGCCCAAACCGGGGCCGGTCGCCTAGCCCGTATCCGGGAAACTAAGGGCAGCAACCGATGGAGGTGTGGTTGCTGTACGACGAAATGCCGAAGATCCTCCGCGGCCGCCGACGACGACAACACAACGAAAGCTGCAGAACACGACGCGAAGCAGACAAAGCTCTGCTGACGAAACGTCGTGGACCGACAAAGACGTGACGACGCAACAAGGAAGCAGCGCAACGAATCGACGTAGCCGTGATCCAATGCCGCGTCCCAACCGCAACGCACGACGACGAACCAGCGACCTCGACGTAATATTCGACGGCCACAACGTCACCGCTCTCGTCGACACTGGAGCGGACTATTCCGTCGTCAGTGGGCCTTTCGCGACGAAGTTGAAGAAAGTGAAGACTGCTTGGCAAGGCCCTGAAATCCGGACCGCTGGGGGTCATCTAATAACGCCGGCCGGTGTTTGCACAGCAAGAGTCACCATCAATAACCGGACTTATCCCGCCAGCTTTCTAATCCTACAGCACTGCTCCAGGGATGTGATACCTGGGATGGACTTCCTATGCAAACACGGCGCCGTCATCGACCTAAGGTCTGAGTCGATAACACTAACCTCGCAAAAAGCGCTGCCTACCCAGACGACGCCAGGGATCCATGCATTGAACGTGATAGAAGAGCACGTCACCGTTCCGCCTCTCTCCAGCGTCATCATTTCCGTTGGCACCGAAAAACCCGCAGATTTCGAAGGCGTTATCGAGGGTGCACAGCACCTGCTTGTAAACCGTCATATTTGCGTCGCACGAGGCGTCGCCGAGTTGCGTGAAGGGAAAGCAACAGTGATGCTTACGAACTTCAGCAACGAATACAAGCACGTGAGCAAAGGCACGACGGTCGCCTACATCGAAGAAATTGTGGAAGCCAGCAACGCTCTCGCCCTCGCCGAGCCTACCGAACATGCTACGACGAACCAAGCCCATGAACTAGCTTTCCACGTCAATCCGAGCCTTCCGACGCATAAACAAGAACAGCTCAAAACCCTGCTGTTCCAATACAGGGACTGCTTTTCGTCGTCGTCAAGAGTTCGACAGACCCCAGTCGCACAACACCGCATCATAACAGAGGAAAGTGCCAGGTCACTACGTCAGAGCCCGTACAGAGTTTCGACGCGAGAACGCGAGGCCATAAAGAAACAAGTCGACGAAATGCTACGCGACGACATCATCCAGCCTTCAAAGAGCCCGTGGGCGTCACCCGTGGTGTTAGTGAAGAAAAAGGACGGAACCCTACGCTTCTGCGTCGACTATCGCCGCCTGAACAAATTAACGAAGAAGGACGTGTACCCTCTCCCACGGATTGACGACACCCTGGATCGACTTCACAACGCGAGGTACTTTTCGTCGATGGACCTCAAGACCGGCTATTGGCAAATTGAAGTCGACGAGAGAGACCGAGAGAAGACCGCGTTTATAACACCAGACGGACTCTTCGAGTTCAAGGTCATGCCCTTCGGTCTTTGCTCGGCGCCTGCGACTTTCCAACGGGTTATGGATACAGTACTGGCAGGATTGAAGTGGCAGACTTGCCTGGTGTACCTGGACGACGTCATTGTGTTTGCTTCAAACTTCGACGAACACCTCCGGCGACTTGCCGCAGTACTTCAAGCAATCAAGACCTCCGGCCTCACCTTGAAGCCTGAAAAGTGCCGCTTCGCATACGAGGAGCTCTTGTTCTTGGGTCACGTGATCAGCAAGTCCGGAGTACGCCCTGACCCTCAGAAGACAGCCGCCATCGCTACATTCCCGCCACCCGCCGACAAGAAGGCCGTCCGTCGATTTCTTGGCCTGTGCGCCTATTACAGGCGGTTCGTCAAAAATTTTGCCCGCATCGCCGAGCCACTCACTAACCTGACCAGAGCCGACGTCGAGTTCAAGTGGCAAACGCCCCAAGAGGAAGCATTTCAAGAACTAAAACGACGCCTGCAAACGCCTCCGTTACTTGCGCATTTCGACGAACACGCCGAAACAGAAGTGCACACCGACGCAAGCAGCGTGGGACTCGGCGCCGTCCTTGTGCAGAGGACGGACGGACTGGAGAGGGTCATCAGTTATGCTAGCCGGTCGCTATCCAGGGCAGAGGCCAACTATTCCACAACAGAAAAGGAGTGCCTCGCCATCATCTGGGCTACGTCAAAGTTTCGCCCCTATCTCTACGGGAGGCCCTTCAAAGTCGTGAGCGACCACCACGCCTTGTGTTGGCTAGCTAACTTGAAGGACCCTTCAGGTCGTCTCGCAAGATGGAGTCTAAGACTTCAAGAATTCGACATTACCGTCGTTTACAAGTCCGGACGAAAGCACTCTGACGCCGACTGCCTGTCTCGCGCCCCCGTCGAGCCGCCACCCCAGGAAGACCAGGACGACGACTACTTCTTGGGAGCCTTAAGCGCTGATGACTTCGCCGAACGACAGCGAACCGATCCGGAACTCAAGGGCCTTGTGGAATACCTCGAGGGCAAGGCCACCGTTGTTCCAAAGGTGTTCAGACGAGGACTGGAGTCGTTTTTCTTGCGGAACGGCGTTCTCCTAAAGAAAAACTTCTCGCCACTTCGGGCCAACTACCTCCTCGTAGTACCTTCCGCGTTACGTCCAGAAGTTCTGGACGCTCTCTATGACGACCCGACTGCTGGACACCTTGGACTTTCCCGCACACTAGCGAGGATACAAGAAAGGTATTACTGGCCTCGCCTCACTGCCGACGTCACCCACTACGTAAAGACTTGCCGAGATTGTCAGCGACGGAAGACACCTCCGACTAGGCCAGCTGGACTTCTGCAGCCCATCGAGCCACCTCGCCGGCCGTTCCAACAAATCGGCATGGACTTACTGGGGCCCTTCCCGACGTCGAATTCCGGAAATAAATGGATCGTCGTAGCTACTGACTACCTCACCCGCTACGCCGAGACGAGGGCCCTGCCCAAAGGCAGCGCCGCCGAGGTAGCAAAGTTCTTCGTCGAGAACATCGTCCTGCGTCATGGCGCCCCAGAGGTCCTCATTACTGACAGAGGTACGGCCTTTACCGCGGACCTAACTCAGGCGATCTTGGGATACAGCCACACAAGCCACCGCCGGACCACCGCGTACCACCCACAGACCAACGGCCTGACCGAGCGTCTAAATAAGACCATTGCCGACATGCTGGCCATGTACGTCGACGTCGAACACAAGACGTGGGACGTCATCCTTCCGTACGTGACCTCCGCGTACAACACGGCCGTACAAGAAACGACGCAGTTGACGCCATACAAGTTGGTCTACGGACGGAGCCCGGCAACGACGCTCGACGCCATGTTACCAAACGTGACCGACGAGGAAAACATCGACGTGACCACCTACCTACAGCGCGCCGAAGAAGCACGACAGCTCGCCCGCCTACGGATCAAAAACCAGCAGAGGACTGACAGTCGCCGCTACAACCTTCGACGACGCCACACGGAATACCAACCCGGTGACCGTGTATGGGTGTGGACGCCAATACGCCGACGGGGACTCAGTGAGAAGCTTCTTCGACGATACTTTGGACCGTACAGGGTACTTCGACGCCTCGGCGCACTCGACTACGAGGTTGTCCCTGACGGCATTACGAACTCTCAGCGGCGCCGTGCGCGACCTGAAGTCGTCCATGTCGTGCGCCTGAAACCATATTACGCGCGTTAGTGAATTTGAGGACTGTACTTTTTGCTTTATTATTGTACTTTCTTTATTGCTGTTATTTATCGTTGCATGCATTGGCCACCTCCCCCCGTGTTCTGTTTTAAGCATCGGGACGATGCTTTTTTCAGAGGGGGGCATTGCCACGCGCGTTTCTTATTTTCACTTTGCTCTATTCGGTTTTCGCCCTCAAAGGCTGTCAGCAATGCTCAGCGCAAACCGCGCCTCATTGTTCTAGAAGCTTCGCGATCATTGTAGATCGTTTTGTTAAGATTGCGCGCAAGACGCGACCATTCGAGATTATTCCAGAGCGTACGCGATGACCAGTGATAAGGCTAGAATGTTCGACGCGTGATGCATAAAAAGCCGGCGCGCTCCAACGATGTTCAGTTCATCGACGGCCGACGCTCTGTTCGCCGCTATCAGTCTCAGCGTTTATTGCTGTAATCTCACCTTCAGTTTACCGGCCACAAGTTCGGCCCAAATAAAGTGTTTCATCTTGGACTACTGCCTACTGCCTTCGTCAACGTCACGACCACGTGACAATATAAATTCACGGTCCATCTCTCTGCCTCTTAAGGCAGAATGACCTTATTTTTCCCCATTATTTATTTTTGTACTTTATCTCTACATTTCTGCCACCAATACTCTAACCGTCTCTTACTTATTTCTATCGCGGACGTGTTCAGCTTTCCATTGTCCCTAAAACCCAAGGCTTCATGTAGACTCGTGCCCACACGTATATCTGGGTGGATATCGCCACATTCTATCAGTACATGTTCCATAGTTTCCTTAGTTCCCCCACAGCATGTACATTGTTGTTCTTCGTTACAGAATCTCGCTTTATAGCTACGCGTTCTAAGGCAGCCCGACCTTGCTTCAAACAGTAAAGCGCCTCCCCTTGAATTATCATAAAACCTTTCCCTCCTTTTTCGTTTTTCCCTTTCGGTAGTTACTGAGAGCCGGCTTCTTTTCCATCGCTGTCATCCAATAAGTCCTCTCCGCCTCTCTGACCTTCCGCTTAATGCTCCTTGTTGCCATATCGCCCGCACTGCTAGCCGTAGCACTGCTAGCCACACTGCTAGCCAGATGGCGCTCACCGAGATACGTCGAGGTGAGCGCCATCTGGAGGCATTGGGAGAAACCAAACACGCGGGTGGGTGTGGTTACAGCAGCGCACCAAGCATGACTAGCCAGATGGCTTGATCTTCCGCAATATGCTACGTTGACATGCTAACCAAGTGAATTGTTTAGCCTGCACTCTGTATTATTTACTCCACATTTGCTTATTACAGGACCTGAGCACAAATCTAAGTGATAGTTTAGTTTTCAGCATCGTAAGACAACACTTCTTTATCGAATTGCACCGTGTATATATGGAAGACATGAACTTAATTACTCTGTATTTTAACGCTTTCCTCAGCAGCATTATGTCATGCTGAGCAGAAATGTGCCACGCTCAAACCAAAGGTTGATATGACAACAGCACTGGTATAGCACTGCATCGGGTCAATTGCAATGTCAACAGCATTAAGATTGGCGTGTACTGGTGCTCCTCTTTTCACTCTTCTGTGTGAGGACTGCAAAACTTTATTGCAGAAATTCTTATAAAACGTCACTACCAGTGCTTTGCTCAATAGTTGAGATTAGGAGAAGCGCTAGTTCAGGGGGTGATTGAAATGCTAAACGGCATGCGTCTCTTGACAAATCACTTTTGTTTGCATAGATGAATTCTCGAAATTTCATTTTGCAAAAGTCTGGGTAAAATACGGCTGCAGTGCACCTTTACATATTCATGTGCACGGACACTTGCCGGCGGCATCAGCCCATTGTCATATTATACTCCATTACACACAAAACAGCCAATACTATAAAGAATCTCTTTACAATTGTGTTTATCTTCCTTTCAGTTGTCAAGTCTCGTGGTGCTATTATAAATGGTCTTTATATATGATAATTATTACAATGAAGTGCGGCAGGCCACAGCGCAGAACACGGCATGCGAAAAGGTGACAATAAGCGTTAGCGGTGCAAGGCCCAGAGCAGGCCAAAGAAGCTCAGTTGCAGGATAAATTGCTGGTGGTGGATGTAGAATGGCTGTAAAGTGGCCTTAAAATTTTTGCCAAATGTATGTAGCATATATACATTAAAATCATGGTATGAAGGGAAAGAGTAAAACGTACAAAAAACTACGACAGCGGGATAAAATGCTGGTAAGCAAGTCTTGTCCCCTAACATCCACAATTAGGTTAGAATGGAATCAAATGCTCTAATGTATAATAAAATTAATGGTAGTGCCGTTAACTATGGCTAATTTTGTCACTTCACCGAAGCATTCACTTAAAGGGGCGCTGCAACAAAGTAGCCATGGAATAGATTCACTAAAGAAGCTTAGTGCCTCACAAATTGACCGCCGCAGAAGTTTTTTGAATCCGTCCAATATGAGCTGAGTTACAATTCCCCGCTCATACTGCGCGCCTCCCCGCGGCGGCCCCAGTAACTCCCGAGTGCGCCGTGCTCAAATCAGCCAATGGCGTGATACTTGGGCATATGACGAAATGATTGAGTATATAGCATCATTTTTTCGAGCGAAGAGAAACCATTTTCTAACCATGTTCAAAAGGTTTTGCAGGGCCGCTTTAAAATTATAATACAGAGACCCACTGCAGCGGAACTTTAATAGATTGGCTCTCCACCCAAATTTGGCGACGCTGAGAGTGCATTTTTTGAATGGCTACGCGTGCGGGAAAGAACGAATCCATATGGGTGCTGAATGTGGCATTCTCCTACGAAAATTTATCTACAATGAGACAATACACAAAGCAGTCGCTTGACAAGCATTTGCTGGACTGCACTTGACAAACAGTCTGATGTCAACGAAACTCGTCTTTTTGGTGCCATCGATCAAAAGCCAGATGCCACCCACCATTAAGGAAACACTGCCACTTCCCAGTGGCCACAGTCGCACTGCACGCAAGCTTTTTTCCCAATTGCGCACTTGGGAGCAGCAGAATAGCAGTCAATTGGTGTACAGACACCCTAACACTGGTTACTGCCTGCGATGACAATCGTGCCGGTGAGTCAAAAACTGGAACCACACTCAGTTCTTGCAGGTTTCATAAGGTTTTGTTTCATAAAACAATTACCGTAATGGTGATTTCAAATTTCATAATAAAACAATATAAAGTGTTAGCTCAATCTCTCCAGCTTTAAATGTTTAGTTAGCCTGAGAAACCACTGCAGTTGAGCAGAAAGCTTGGGTCTGTTCCAGCAACACTGGCTTTGTGAAACGAACTGTAGAAATTCCACTCATGCCAAAAGTGCAACTAAAATGAACGTGAGACGCGATTGACAAAAGAGAAGGTGCCTGCCGTTCCTGTGCGGCGGTCAATTTGTGACGCACTAAGCTCCTTTAGTGAATCCATTACATGGCTATTTTGTTGCAGGGGCCCCTTGAAGTGAATGCTTCGGTGAAGCGACAAACGTACGCAGTGCCGCATGCTGCAATTGCTTCTCTCTTCTCTCGTCCTAACGAAAGTGCTCGAAGCTAAGCAGGGAGGGATGGCACGGGGGAAGAAGGTACGTCACGCGCGCCTCATGACCTTGAGCACTTTTTCCTTTTTTTTCTTCGAACGCGCGACTTTTCAGTGCGATCGCGCGCGCACGTGTGGACAAGTCGCGGCCTCCCGCGGCGGCCCTGCAAGCACACTCAGTTCTGTGTTGCATATGCAATATGACTTTTTGCTTGCGTGGCTCGCGTTTCTCTGCCGAAGGCAGGCACGCAAGTGAACACGTGCTGCGCTAAAATAGTCCATTCGCTCTAAGTTATTAGTCGGGTGAGCTCATCCTAATGTATGCCGCAGTCGTATAGAGGTTTCGGTGCTGAAGTGCTAACTTGAAAATGCCGGTTCGATCCTGGCCGCCGTGGTTTCATTGCCAAATGCCTTAGACAATGTTTCTTTGAGCGAGTGAAAAAGAAAGCAAATATTACTCCAACACAAAAGGAAACTTCCATAAGTGCATAAATTACAATTTTAGGGTATATTTAGTATTTGTTTTCAAGCAAGATGAATCTTCAGAAGTACTAGTCCATGTGATCAACCAGCGGTACACTGCCAGACGAGGCACAGTGGAAAGACAAATGGTACCTTTTTTCCATTCTTAATTGATAAACAAGCCAAATGGTACCATTTTTGCCTTTCCACTGTGCCTTTCATAAAAAAAATTACTAGTGGCGAGTACACATTCATTCTGGCCACATTTTATTTTTTCTTTGTAACCTTGCCCCTTGTTACACAAAGCTATACACCATCTGGCCCAATACAGCGTATTGTTAGCCATCAGAAGCTATTTCATCATTGCTGTAAACCTGAGGCTTTTTGAAATCAGTTTTCCAGTTTTGTCTGTCCATGAACAGTGTAGCGAACAAAGAAAACCCGCTTCGAAAGCTTCTACAAAAAACGCTGTTCAAACAAGTTTCACATCCATAAACTAACCTCACTGGCGAGCCTTCACCATCTCCAGGGCCCAGTGGGCCACCTTGCGGGCAACTTTCAGGATTGAGCGGGCGCACACAACACGCAAGTGAGTGTGTGTCTGCTGAGAGTCTTCGCCTTTTGCATCCTTCTTTGTCCTGTCAAAATGCAGGGTCACTTTCAAATGATGCTCCTTGACATCGCCTGTAAAATGAAAAGAAATCTTATTGTTTCCATTGAGTGCACTCACGAAAATTTATCACTAGACCGAAAAGAAATTTTCAGTGTGAAGCAGGTTTCACTACAGCTGATGATACCTACTTTTTTATATTCCCCTTTCAGCCCTGAATTTTTTTTAACGGGAAGAAATTTTTTTCTTGTTGATTTGGCTTTACTACAACCTCAAGAGCAGAAAAAATGTGCTCCGAGCGAGCACAAATATGGTGAATTTGAAAACTATTTATTTTTACCCTGTTAGCACGTGCAATCGTTGTGAAACTAGTATGTAATAACCACGTATTAGTTGCAGCACCTAAAAGCTCCAAAAGCAAGTTTTTGAGCACGTGATACACAGCTCCGCGTTGCACTTGAATGGCAGTCGTCGAATTATTGGACGCTTTGCAAGATCCAACATCATAAAAGATTGTCGAATCCTGCTTAGCCGTGCTAAAATTATTTCCACCCATGTCTGCAAGGCCAAGCTGATTAAACTGCACTTCATCGTAGTCATCTTCTAGCTCCCTCATACACCATTCCTATAGTGCAGAAAACATATTCAAATTGATTACGTACTATCTCGCTATTGGAGACCCCTTACATATCTAGGAGACTTGGGCAGGTTTCTAGACTAGGATAACAAGAAATCCGGGGACGTCGCAAGAGCTACAGCTCTAGATTAGCAAAAATGCATTCGGAGCTCTGACAACCACTGAGCCCTGGCGTCCTATATTTAGAACATGAAGATTGTCCATTGCTGCGGGCGACACGTTAGTGTTAGGGAGGACCCACTTTGTAAATTGGAAGTTAAACATCTTAGAAACAACACGAAAAAATACGATAGCTGCCAATCAATAAGATGTCATAACCTTCCGCCATCTTGCTTTCCACTCAGCAGTTCCGAAACAGACGATGACGAAAAAACCAGTACCTATATTTTTGCAGGTGTATTGAGGATACCTGGGGCACCTCGTCCAATTTCCGAGTTTATTCCATCACAATTGGCAGCAAAATTTCTTCGCGTCCTTTTTGTAGGACACCAGGGCCGAAAAGGTTAAAGTGACTGCCACCAGTTCTGCGAATATTTGAGTCTTCACCGTCAGTGTTGCTGTGATGTTTCATAATCACAAGTCGCGTACATGATGAAATCCTTTCCACCAGTCCCGTGTAGCAGATACTCTCATAATGCTGCCCGTGTTTAACGTATATGGGCCCCAGGTGATTAGAAGTCTATATTAGCCCAGGAACGGCGAGAAGAGACAAAGCGAGAGAGTTAAGGAGCCTGTGTCGCAGAAAATCTATCGGCGGCGGCGTTGCGAATAAAAGTCTCAACGGATGCAAAGAGTGAAATCCAGGATACGAGCCGGAATCAAACTCTGGCATTCTGCCAGGCAGCCAAGAACTCTGCCACTGAGCAATGCCAGGTCTTGAAACTTCTTTGGTAAACGACCCTATGCAGGCGTCATGTTGTTTATGTACTTTTATGACTCGGCAAACTATATTCAATGCTAGGAATATTCTGACGAACTCTACTAATGATGTGCGCGTCATCACACTGTAGCGTGCACTTTTGTTTCGTTAAAATGACGTCTGTGCTCTAACGAGAGTGCCGACGTTACGTCTGGCCATCAGCTACCCTTTAAGCGCCAGTGTATTCAATGTGCCTGGTTAGCCCAAGATACGCACAAAACTACTCCAGTACAGAAACCGGTCGAATCACCTCATAACACTCGACTCGTAGCGAAAAAATGCAGCACAGGCCACCATTCGCCGACTGCTTTGCATGAAACAGATTCCCACAATGCGTGCGATCTGCCCGATTTTTTTTTTTTCAAGGAATACCAATCCCACCGCTCTTTAAAATAGCAGCATTAAACGTGGTGTTGCATGTAGGCTAAAAAAAAGAAGATTATCACGACTAAATGTATAAAATGTCGTGCTTCGGCCTAACCCACGTTTAACCCGCTCTCCCCCCAATTTATTTGAGTAGTCATTTTAACAGGTCTGCCAGTACAGAAAATTGTCTGAAATTTCTTGAAAAACTCTGCACATACAAACATAGCTCGGCACACTCACTCATGAGTGCACTCAACTCACACTCACTCACACTCGTGGTGAGTGTGAGTGAGTACTCATGCGTGTGAGTGGACGTGAGTGTGAACGTGAGTGAGAACTCATGCGTGTGAGTGGTCGTGAGTGTGAACGTGAGTGAGTACTCATGAGTGAGTGGACGTGAGTGTGAACGTGAGTGAGTGCGAAGGCTGAAAAAATTGTGGTGAGTGAGTTTGAGTGAGTACTCCCTTAAAGTGCCGACCTATGGAGCTCGGCACACTCACTCATGAGTCCACTCAACTCACACTCACTCACACTCATTTGAACGTGGCGAGTTGAGTATGAGTGAGTACTCACGAGTGTGAGTGGACGTGAGTGTGAACGCGAGTGAGTACTCACGAGTGTGAGTGGAGGCGAGTGTGGACGTGAGTGAGTGCTCATGAGTGTGAGTGGACGTGAGTGTGAACGTGAGTGAGTGCGAAGGCTGAAAAAATTGTGGTGAGTGAGTTTGAGTGAGTACTCCCTTAAAGTGCCGAGCTATCCATACAAATAACGGTTCGAGGAATGCTTCTTATGTATCATAAGTGTGCACATTATGCAACTGTGCACGAGGCATGTCCTACGCTGTACCAGTGATTTCTTTGAAAAAAAAATGCAAAGAACAAGAACACCAGGTTGTGCCACACTAAAATTGGTTGTGTAGTGCTGATAAACCGAATTTGTCATCTGCTGTAGCAGTAGTGGTATACATTTCCTCTTGCAACAAATCTCACCGGTTTCGTCCTTCGTTGCTCCAGGCAGCTCCGTCCGGTCGTCAAAGTGCTTGCCCGTGACCTTGTCATCAAGTTCCAAGGTGACAGTGACGTCATTGACGCGTGTTGCCGTCACCTGCAAATTTAAGGAATCCTTTTACCATTTCTCTTCTTACGAAAGCCATCCACTGATCCCCACAACACGAACACTACGCAATACATAAAAACGGCAAAAATGACTGGAGCTGCTTAATTCCTTGCACGATTAGGAAACTATACAGACTAACACGAGAATGAAAATAATCAAAAAAGAGTGGCAAATGGTCGGCGGCCATCTTCAGTCTGCTTGTCCAGTTAGGTAAATACAGCCTCATTAATTCTAACTCTTATTTCGAAATTCAATTAATACAGTTTAAATTTGAGTGGATAATTTGAAGCGGCAGTCAACACCAGCCCGGTTAATTCGAAAACTTTGGGCGCCGTGTGTTAATTCCCAATCCAGATTTCACCACAAATCTGCAGAAACGATGGCCCTTAGGAGCCCCAATGCCAGGGCTTAAAGTCAGGGGGGGGCCCAGGGGGGGCCCGGCCCCCCCTTTGATTTTCTGAGGAGGGGGGCCGGGCCCCCCTGGCAGGTCTACTGTAACAGTGCGGCACCCAGTTGACAAGTGCTAGAGTTGATTTTTTGGGGGGGAAGTAGTGCTTTGTACAGAGGAATTACAGCCGTCTAGTGTTTTGAATAATGATCTATTCCCAATTATTCAGTTGATGGGGCACCAGCAAAAAGAAAAAGGAAGAAACAGATCTCACACTGCACCCCATGAATCACCACCATGATGGGCTAAGCTTCCTCGCACAACACACTTCTTCACAAGGCACCTGTGTGTGGGGCACTGTGCATGAATGTTTTTAGCTGGAGGACCAGCCTTCGTCACAGTAATGACGAAGGCTGGTCCACCAGCTGAAAACGTTCAGTAAAGACGCTTCCATGAAAGTTTCGTCGTCCGTTCATTGCATATATATATATATATATATATATATATATATTGTAAGGATGACAACGCCGAAGCGGCGCGGGCACGCGCTAAGGGACCGGGAGGAGAACGAAGTCGGAGAATAAGAACAGCCGGCCTACTGAACAGGCGTTGTCTCTTGTTCCTCTGTCTAGTTCATGACAATGGCGCAGTCGTCGAAAGGCTTTGGCAAACCCCAACTGCTAGCTTGAGACAACGCGTCTTCCCGAGGAACGCCGTCCCGCTTCCTCAGTGATGGAGCCCGCAAGTCGACCACCGCCGCAAGTATCCATTCCACCACAAATGGACGGCGTCCAGGCCTCCATTGTGCTTCCGGGGAACTACTTGACTGGCGGCGTGCTACTTCGCGCCGACGATGTGCACGGGCTCCTCTCGCCTGGTGAGGCCGCTCCTTGTTCCCATGGCGAGTATTTCATGACCGGGACTCTGCCACCATCTGAGCCGCCAAAGGACGCCGTCCACGCTTCCTTGGTCACGGACCACGCCGCCGTGAGTGCTGCGACCACCGCATACTCCGCGGCCACAACTCCTGGCTCATTGGGACTTTCACCCTACAGCGACACGGAGCTCTTCCGTTTCCTGAAACAAGTGGCAGAACGTCTCGACCGTTTTTCGCCGCTGAACTCCGTGTTCTCGCCTGCCGCATCACCACCATCGGCAGCTATTTGGCCAGTACCGGAGTTCCATGGCTTCCAAGACGACGTCTTCGGGTGGATTGAGACCGTCAACGCACTCGGCACCCTCCTTGCCTGGCCGGAAGACCGAAAATGGCTATTTGCCATCGACCGCCTAGGCGGTGCGGCCAAGGCATGGCACGGCTACGAAGGGATCAAACAACAATCCTGGTCAGAATGGTGTGCGAAGTTGACAAGTCTCTTCCGGCCCCTTTCCCACACTTGTGACCTCATTCCTGCCGACCCATTTTCTACCGCGGATGGGATATGTCAGCCTCAGCACCTCGGCAGTGCACCTCGGCCATCCGTCACCCTGCCCTCTCTGGTGGAACGAGATAGGGAGGGGCATGATGTAGCTGTGCCCTTTACCAACGCGCCCACTCCCATACATCGAGCTCACGTGGGGCCCCAGCTCGATGTCTCGTCGCAATCCTCCAGCCCGACTACAGACAACCAGACCACCCTCGAGCCTCAGCAGTTGGCGATGCCGCCTCGAAGCTCGACACCACCTGGATACGCGGAGTCGTTGTCCCTTGTCCTGCCGGACGAGCCACAAATTCACGCACTCTACCAGTCCAAGGATGCCTGTGACACCACGGCTTACGCTCTGCCTGCACCGGAACCACCTGTCATGTCACCCGAGGCACCACCTAAACCGCCCCTAGAGCCATCGGACGTCCGCCACTTGCAAACTGGCGAGTCCCTCAATGAAGCCGACGTGTCTGCCAAAGTTGGCGTCGAAGATCGGTCACTAGAGCCCAAATCTAGCGGTGGTTCGGATGGTGACCTAAGCTTCGCCCACCCGGGCTGCTCTGCGGGACGAGACATTAGGGTGGACGGAAACCCGACCTTGCAACTAAAGCCTGCCACTGAACTCACGGTGGTTGCAGAGCTTACCTTCCCTCAACTTGAAATTTCACGGCCGTCAACCTTTCGGTGCAAAAGACTTCCGACAGCACGCTCAGGAGGGCGACGGGACGATCGTCGCAGGCACCCTCGTCCCGCGCCGACTGCTCACTGTTACGCACTCGTTGCGCCTTCTGCAGTGCACTTTGATTGGCAGCGTGGCCGAGACCAGTGGCCGCAACAAGGCAGCAAATGTCGGCCACCTGAGTGTTCGACGCGTCGAGACACGGCGTGGCGTACACAAGAAAGACCACACAGGCACAGCCAGAACCGCCCGCCAGAGACGTTTTCTATAACTGTGGCGCCCCTGTGTCAAGGACCTGTGGACCAATGTCATCCGCACTACCAATGTCATCCGCTGGACAGCATTTCGTCGCTGCGTGGCCGATACCGTCCGGAACGCAACAGCCAAGGCCGACCACCAGAAGTATCGTTGGCACGTCAGCAAGCCAAGTCACTGCGTGGTCCTGACCGGCCTATGCGAGGCAGCCAAAGCCGCCCGCCAGAGATAATTTCGGCAGCTAGTCATGCTACGACGCAGTCGCGGCCGAGTGTAAGGATGACAACGCCGAAGCGGCGCGGGCACGCGCTAAGGGACCGGGAGGAGAACGAAGTCGGAGAATAAGAACAGCCGGCCTACTGAACAGGCGTTGTCTCTTGTTCCTCTGTCTAGTTCATGACAATATATATATACATATATATGTGTGTGTGTGTGTGTGTGTGTGTGTGTGTGCGTGCGTGCGTGCGTGCGCGTGCGCGTGTGTGTGTGTGTGTGTGTAGGTCGCCGCTCCGTGAGGGCCCCCCCCCCCCTCAGATGAGAGCAGACTTTAACCCCCTGCCCAATGCAATGCAATGTAGAAGTAATAATGAGTGACAGCTGAAGCACCCTAGCCTAACTGCTGCCAGCGAGCAAGAAAACAAAGAAAAAAAGCGATCTCGTGATCAGCTGAGATGTGCTCCTGCGAAAAAGAAGATGTGCTTCACTGCAACATAGCGGTGACACGCGGGCAGCATGTCCCAAACTTCTCGCATATCAGCGAGTCATGATTTACTTATTCTTTCTGGGTAAAGAAATAATTCCACGGAATTCGCGATGTATGCGAACCTCTGACAGGTGGTTGTTCTGGCAATCTGCGCACTTGCACTGCTGCCGGTTTCTTGCCTGTAATGCCTACTTCGAAAACTTCAATGATCATGTTTTCCAGCCAGAACAAATCACGAATTCCATCACACTGGCATCTTTCTGGGAAAATGAATTCTTATTTTACCAGAAGGAATCGGCGAGTGACATGCTGCCCGCGTGTCACCGTGTTGCAGTGAAGCACTGAGCAATGTAATATTCGAAACATTGGTAAATAGCTTTCTTATTGTATGCAACTTTTGAATGTATGCAAGTATTTGAATGTAGTAAATCAATAGATCTGTAAGGTTGGTTAATGATCCTCACAACTATGTCTTCACAGAATGCAGAGGAACATGTAATGGATTGTGCTCTTTGGAAAGGAAACCCTCAGAACTGCCACCTCTGAAACCATTGTAACTTTCAAAAAAGCCTGCATGGTGCGGGTAAAGTTCTCCAAAGCCGTTTGGCATATCATTAAGGCCATCGACAGTATTGGGCCATTAGAGAGACAGAAGCTATGAAAAAGCAAGCCAGGGAACCACGAAAACAAGAAAAGCAAGATTGTTCAGTAACATCTTTTTTGAACAAAACGCGAAATAAGCTTGTATATCTCAAAATGAATTTTTTGTTACATTTCCCCTGTCATCAAAATGAAAAAAACAGAAGGCTGCCTTTTTACCAGAATAAACCAAACATCAGTGCAAAGCACTGAACTAGAATGGTGCACATATGCCGAATAGTTTATATTTTGGCAGTTTTTCATAAAATAATGACTAAAATGACTTGCTTTGCTAGCAAAATCATCAAAATGTCAACACTTCAAATAAAGTCACAATTTTAGTTCCATTGCAAAAGGAGACGTTAAATAAAATTAAACTTAAACGATTACTATGTATAAGGCCTACTCTGTGCCTTTAATTTTCATTGGACGAGAAGGAAATGGAGTAGCGCTCGTCAAGGGCCTTAAATCTAAGATCGCTTTTTCAGACACGTATTGGAGTATACTTCACAGCCCGTGTTGGGTCTCCTTTTCATGCTCAAATATGGCCACCAGTGAAAAGCTGTCGCGCAGGCCGAGAGAGACGTTGAAATTCGTGAATGTAAACTAACATATTTCGATATCACTACCTGGCACGTCGCCACAACAGAGGCAAACAATCTCCTTTTGTCAAGGTAATTTTCCTCGAAATATTTTTATTCCACGATTTTTTTATTAGTAGTTAAGTTCAGCCAAACTTTCCGAGCCACTATCAAGATTGTTTCTTCAATAATAGCGGACGGGAGTGTCTGGCTCCTAGGCACATTGGGTCACTTCAGGCGGGAGTGATATTGAACAGACGCCCACTTCACGGGCTCAGTAACAGCTCCAGAGAAAAGACACTTGTCTTCTAGTCCCAATGAATTGAATTCACTTACTCCCGTTTGTGCCTTTCTGTCATTCAGACTTTGGATGTGATTGTTGTCATGCTTGAGCTCCGCCTCGATGAAGTGTGTGAAGGAAACTAGAGTGTCAGCCGCCATCTGAAATAAATGACAAACATGTCAAACCGGAGAGCACAAACATACTTGAACCTGCACGATTTGCTACACAGAAACATCCCGTTTCTCCCATGCACCTCATGCTTTTTTTATGTTAGTTCCTTGAATTTTCCTCGCTGCTTTAGAAGCGGTCATTTTTTGATATTTCTCGTGTTCTGCCCCAAAGAGTTCAAGGGGCCCAGCAATACTTTTTGAGCATGGTCAGAAAATGCTGTCAATCGATAGTCGAGGCTCCCGAGAACACGCAAGCCAAATATAGCACACCATGGGGCCTGGAATTTACATTAAAATTCTTAAAGGTGGCTACAAATCCCTTTTTTGTTTTCTCGACAAACGATGCTATATACTCAAAAATTGTTGCGTCACAGGCCCAAGTATCACGCCATTGGCTGATTTGAGCATGGCGAGCTCAGGAGTTGCTGGAGCCGCCGCGAGTGGCTACGGCGTGTCGCATGAGCGCACGTGATCGCACTGAATTGTCGCGCGTTTTAAGAAAGAAAAAAATCATGGCTGATCTCTGTCCTAGGAATCGGTATAACACGAAAGCGAATCGTGTCTTCACAGAGGTAGTTGAGTTTGTTGTGAATTGTGTCGCCACAAGGGCGAAGGAATGAATGCTACAGCATCAAATTGTAATGTCACGCGAAGAACTGCAAGCAGCTCGAAACTTGCAGCACGCAACCTCAAGCAGAAAGGACGCACGAAAATAGCATACACAGGACTAGTGCGGACTAACTGTCCCCCAGCTCGACACTCAATACGCGCTGCGCAATGCAAAAGAAAGATGTATGACACGAACGACAAATACACACTGGACGAGCGCGAACTCTCAATTTTGGGCAGGGTTCCGTTTGGTGTCGCAGAGGTCTGTTGCCAGACTGCTGCCAAATCTGACGGCTATACATGGGTTGCACGTGACGTCCTTTCCGGCTTTCAAAGCGAGAGACCGCCATGTTTAGAAACATTCAGTCGCCTGCGCGTGCAGCCGGTGCAGTAAAATGCATCCCTCAACATACTCTCCACACAGCCCATGGAGCACAGCTAAAGCTACCCTGTACCACGTCACGTGGGAATGTCAGGCCATTAACAGCCTTAGCACCAATACAAAATCCCACAGCGGAGCGATGGGAAGAGCTGCTGGCCAGCGACAACCTGGAAGATCAGCTGAGTCTGATCGACCGGGCCCGCAGCGCGGCTGCTGCATGCGGAGCCCCGGACTGAGGGCACCCCCCACCGCAAGCCAAGAATCTCCGACTACCCGGAGCTTCTCCGCAGAAAATGCCTAGCAAATAAATGTTTTCACCACCACCACCTACGCACGCTCTTGCGTTCCTTTGTATTCTCCGTGGGCGCAGCTTTGAGTCGATATTGACAGATTCTGCATTCACTCTCTATCGTTATCGTTCGTTCTATCGGTAACGCCGCCGACGCCAGCCAATAATGGCGACGCCGCTTAACGTAAGAACGAGCGCCTAAAAACTGCGCTCTAAAATTAGAGAGTTTTGGAATTGGGGGCCCAAGACCCTGGTTCCCCAAGGTGCGCTGCGTAGGTGGCTCTTGCGTTCCGAGGATCAGCAGAGTTTGAGAATTGGGTCAAACGCAGGCTGCGTTAAGTCAAACGCACGGAGCGCCACAAGTAACCCCCCCTCCCCCCCCCCCCCAAAAAAAAAAAAATTCACCTTGAAAGCTGAAAACAAACATTTTATACAAGCGAAAAAAAAAACGAACTCTAGAAGGAGGACAAAAAATAAAATGTAATGAGCGAGATCATTGTACTATTACAGATTGAGTATGTCGTTCTAAGCCAAGCGTAGGCAGTCGAAGGCAGCTGTAGCTATATGGCGTAGTGCAAAGAGCTAGACGACGAACTCGTCGAGTTGTGCTGCGTGACAAGCCGAAAATCAACCGAAGGACAGCAGCTTTGATCTGCGACCACCTGCTATACAGTGCTTTGAGTTGGGCTCACACGCAGGATATTACAGCGAAAGCTGTATATGGCTAGGAGAAACGAAAAACCACTCTGCATCTGTGTCACGAGCGGTCTCCATTGGCTGTGCTATCAGTTACGTCCTTCTGAGCGTCGTACCGAAGCTCGCGCGCGCGCGAGCTTGGGTACGACGCTTGCAGGGTCGAACGCTTGCAGCACCGGCGCGCCGAAAAAAGCGGCGTTGCGGGCACAACAGCGTCGACGTGATGATTGCGGGAGCGCGTTCGCAGGGGCTAATGCCCGCTTTGGGCGAGAGTTTGTCCAGCGGCACTTTGGCTTCGGCTGCGACGTCTGTGACCGCCTGTGACCCACTGCTAAACACCGGGGCCGCACATTTCATCTTCGCTGGTTAACCATTTGTACGGAGTGCTTGGGCGGTGATATTTTTCCTACTTTTGCCAGAGGCGATTGACACTCGCAAGATTACTGCTTGTTAGTGCGCGATTGCAGCTTCTTATTGCCCGCTAGTGTATGCAGGCAGGGCCGGCCGAAAAAGGAAGACGCGCGCGTTCCATGTGTGCGCGCACGTCGCGTTTCTGTCAAGAACGGCCTTCTTACAGGCTTCTTCGGCATGCACAGCTACCACGGCAAGAAACGCGGCTGCGCGTCCCTCCGGAAACATTGCGAATGTAGCTTGTCGTAAGAAAACGTTCATTACACACGCTTTCAGCTTACAATGCGTAAACTAACACGGCCCCCCGTATTCATAAACGCTCCTTGACTTGACCTTTAGTTGCCACCGCCTCAAGGCAGCGCGTTTGAAAGGCGTCTGTGCTACCTTGGCACCGCCTAAAGACGGCGCGTTCGAAACGCGTTTGTGCTGCATTGAAGGCGGTGGCAAGTCAAGTTCAAGTCAAGAAGGGTTTCTGAATACGGGTGTTAATGCATGAAAAAAGGAGTTGCTCGGTAAACGTATCCTTACCTCCGTATTCAGAAACACTTCTTGACTTGTAACTTGACTTGCCACCGCCTTCAATGCAGCACAAACGCGTTTCGAACGCGCTGTCTTTAGGCGGTGCCAAAGCAGCACAGACGCGTTTCAAACGTGCTGCATTGAAGGCGGTGGCAAGTCAAGTTCAAGTCAAGGAGCATTTCTGAATACGGGAGTTAGTTTTTAAGATCTGCAGTGTCCTTGTGAAGGAACTGCGCAATCAGCAGCTCGCATCGCAAACTTCTTGGGTCCTCAAGCTCCTTGGGGCCCCCAATTCTCAAACTCTCCATTGAAATATTCCAAATGTGCACACACAGCCGCACGGCTACCCCAAGCTACATGCAGTGCAAGTGGTTGCTTCCCCAGAAGCGTCTCGAAACTAGACGCTTCTGTGGCAGCAGTCGACTGCTCAGAAGTGCTCAGACGCCCGATGACGCAAAGAAAAAAAAAAGAAGAAAAATGCAGGCGTCATCTTGCCAGTCTGCGCTAAAAAAAAATATCAAAAAAGCAAACACGATTGGACGTTTCAGCTCACCAGTGTCGTTGGATGAACCACGTTGGCAGGTCAGCAGGTGGGACCCAACAGTCTGCGCAACAGACTCGTCTCGACGTTCGAGGGAGACTGACGAGCGCTGTGGAACGCAAGCTCGTGTGTGTGCCACGTGTAGCTCGCGCTGCGCCAGCAGCGCGCCCTGCTCGCGCAGAAAATACTGAAAGCGCCGACTGGTGTCGCTTCTGATGATGATGATGACCTCGTATAGATGGCGCTCACCATGGAGGTATGGATGGATGGATGGTGGAACTTTATTATAGTCCTGAGAGACGCGACTAGCGCGCAGTGGGCTTCTCCTCGTTGGGACGGGCAGGCTAAGCCTGACCGCAGCATCGTGGGCTCTCTGGACGGCCCAAAGCTGATCCCCCTTGTTGGGGCCTCTGATGGCGGAGCACCACTTGATAAAAAAATTTCTTTCTTTCCTCCATGGCGCTCACCCACAAAGTAGGGTGGGCCAAGAACCGGGCGGCAGGAGGCTTAAAATAATGGTCTGAAACTAAACCAATCTAAAGCTTTTTATTTTTAATAAACATCTAATAAATGAAAATGCTTAATGAGAAAGCGGCGAGACTATCGGAGTTTTGTGACAGAAATAACGACGGCTTCTATTGTAGCAATGACACAGAAAAAAAGAAAAGGACGTTTAAAAAAAAATCACCGACGATTACAATACCGCCTAATGCGCATTCTGAGCGCAGCTTCGCGTTGGGGCAAGACCAACTGTGTTGGACGTTTTGGCTTTCCGCAAGGTATCGACTACGCCACAAATAATATTTTTTGTGAAGTAGGACAGCACCCACTACGCCATTATTCGTTTTTCTGCGGATAAGCGAGGTACCTGCTACACATCAGTAAGGTATTATGTGCACTTTTCTGATGCTGCATGTGGCAGAGCACTTTGCAGGGGGGCGGGAGGTATTAAACCCCACACTCGTTGCGCAATTAGCATTGTGTGATGACTGGTTGTTATTTTACTCTTCTGCCACGCCATATTACATACTGTAAGTAATTTAGCGCAACTTCATAATCCCTCGAAACACTCACACATTCACACACGCTCACACTCGAGAAACACACACCGTGTGAAATACACACAGTGTGAGCATGTGTGAATGTGTGAGTGTTTCGAGGGATTACGAAGTTGCGCTAAATTGCTTACAATATGACGAGTTACCAAAACAACAAGTTTTAATAAGCCATATTACATAGGCTAATGCCATTCCTCTACCGACATAGGGTCTTTTTGCAAGCGAGTTTTAAGCACCAGCGTGGCTCAGTGGTAAAAAAAACTTGACTGCCACGCAGAAGGTTCAGATTCAAACCCCATTTGATCCCGGGTATTTTTTTTCTCATTTTATTTTTTACACGTCTATCGGTTGCGACGGCGACGGCTACGCCGCTCATCGCAAGGGCGGGTGCCCAAGAGCTGCGCTTTACAAAATGCATGTATATCAGCAGATAATTTTAATTATGCGATTTCATTTTATTGAATAGCATGTCCTGAAGAACGAGCTATATATATATATATATATATATATATATATATATATATATATATATATATATATATATATATATATATATATATATATATATATATATATATATATATATATATGTATATATACACAGAAAAGAAAACAGACCTGCGTGCGAAGCAATTTTATTGACGTTTCGCTCGGGGTCCGAGCTTCATCAGAATGAAATATGTAGCGACAACGCAGTTAATATACATGCCCATATCAAGCGAAGTGAAGATACATTAACAACAATTGATTTACAAACGTATAGTCATCGATGAAAATGCGCATGAGCAGCTCACGACAAATACTGATACATTTGACAATGATGACACTGAAAAATACGCACATGGAAATGCGCAAATAAGTAAAAATCCTTTCTGATTCACAAATTCGATACGATTGCATCTGGTCTAAATGAATGCGCTGGCAAACTGAGTTGCTTGTCTGTTTGAACGTAGCCATAACAAGTGTGGTGTACTTGCGCCAGCGATTGAGCTGTTTCGTGACTTTGTGTTTCTTATTGCTTTTAATTTATCTCTTTATCGTGCTTTTTTTTTTTACTTATTTGCGCATTTCCATGTGCGTATTTTTCAGTGTCATCATTGTCAAATGTATCAGTATTTGTTGTGAGCTGCTCATGCGCATTTTCATCGATGACTATACGTTTGTAAATCAATTGTTGTTAATGTATCTTCACTTCGCTTGATATGGGCATGTATATTAACTGCGTTGTCGCTACATATTTCATTCTGATGAAGCTCGGACCCCGAGCGAAACGTCAATAAAATTGCTTCTCACGCAGGTCTGTTTTCTTTTCTGTGAATATTCCACCGGACCTAGGAACCCTCTGTTGTTTTGATATATATATATATATATATATATATATATATATATATATATATATATATATATATATATATATATATATATATATATATATATATATATATATATATATATAGAGACACTTCAGTTTTGTGACCGTTAGCACATCGTGAAGTGGGTATAGCGATACGACTGGAGCGTTTGTGTCCATCGAGTTTCTTGCAATAGCAACTCCGCTTGTGTAGCTGCCTTTTGCTCAAAAGATACCATAAACACCACTAGTATTATCGCTTCCCTACAAATTATCTTTTTAGGATTTCCTTTTTTGCTTCTTCACAAATATTACCGCCGCATGATTCCGCCACCTTGCGGGATTCCGCAGAACTCATTTGCATTACTTCTGTCCATGTGCTTCGAGTTGTCGATGAATTCGCCCTCGCGCTGCCAATTGCTAGCTTCCTGGTTAGCTCAATTGGTAGAGCGACCGCCCCGGATAAGCGTTGGTCCCGGGTTCGAACCCCGGACCAGGACGAATTTTTCGGCAGCTAAGAAGCTTTTCTTTCTGAGAAATCAGTACGGATTTCCTTGTGGCTTCGCGCTACAAATGGGTGGTCGTCTATTTTCCCTTTATTATCCGCGGTGGGTTGAACCACTCCTCTATAGGATCCAACCAATCACCTCACTCACCCCCCGTCCTTTACTTTTTTTTCCTTTTTTTTTTTTTTAAAGCGAGGCTTTTATAACTCCCATATTTTCGGCGTAGTACGCAAGAAACCAGGCGCCCACGAGCGCTATAAGAAATGTGACACTGTCCGCCGCTGAGGTGTAGCGGTTGTGCTCGAGTCGACTGCTGACCCGAAGGTCGCGGGTTCGATCCCGGCCGCGGCGGTCGCATTTCGATGGAGGCGAAATGGTAGAGGCTCGTACACTGTACGATGTCAGTGCGCGTTAAAGAACACCAGATGGTCTAAATTTCCGGAGCCCTCCACTACGGCGTCTCTAGTAATCACATCGCGGTTTTGGGACGTTAAATCCCAGATATTGTTATTATAAGAAATGCGACTCACGAAAGGTGCGCCGGTCACAGGCGTATCTGTTATGCGCCGTTGCCCAATAGTAGCACGCAATGTTGTCACAACGCTGAAGCAACTTTCTCAATGTTGTGGCAACGTTGTGAGAGAGAGGGAGAGATAATTTATTGGAAGGCAGAGAGGTCGGCCCGAGCTAGTGCGCTCTAGCCTGCTACTCTGCACCGGGGATAAGGGAGAGGGGGAGAAAAAAGAGTGATGAGGTGTGATGATGGGGAGAGAAAGAAGTTGTGCGTGCATACAAAAACCACGTAACATAATGGTTTCGCTAAAGCATGCTGTCCAGTCCTGTAGTATTGAGAAAATCTATCACAGCCGTGATAGCAGTTGCTGACTTCGTCTGGTCGGACAGTGCTGACAAAACTGCAGTCTCACTTAGCGTTGCCACACCGATTCCTGTCAACGTTGAAGCAAGCGCATCCCGTTGGGACACGTATAAAGGGCAGTCGCACGATAGATGTGTAAAAGTCTCATCTACGCGGCAGTGCTCACAGTCCGGGCTGTGAGTAAACGAGCTTTTACTGTACACTCTTAGAAAAAAAGGTTGGTATATTCACTAACTAAATACTAACCGTGTACTTGTCACAAAAAGCACTAGCCTCCTAGTAAGTGAAAGTAGTAAAATGCAGGTTAGTGAAATTTGCTACGTAGTTAGTTAGTGAACAGTGCTGACTCGAATGGTTAATACATTACAAAATTGTTAATTAACGCGGGTTTATAATTCCGTGTACATTGGCATATTAAGATGATCTATTACAAAAGTATATATAAAATTGAAAAAAACTAAGTGTCATTGTCCTCGTCGATCAATTAATGGCCACTAATTAAATCACGTAATTCGCAGGGCACGTACGCATCACAGGAACTTACGTACAGGTATCACAAACGAGGACACACACGCAAACGCACACAGAATATCGGGACTTATACGTAGCCGATATCTACTGTAGCAGCCGCTTGAAGGCTATTTATGCTCCTACTTTGGAATAGCACTCTGTGTACTGGTTAGCAGCCATAGAATTTAGAAGAATAATGGACGTTTTGTACCCATCATCGTGTGCCCTTCTATTTGCTTATATGCGTGTCATCACTTAGCATGAAACTTTTATTTCAAGGTAATCAATAAAATTAAGGTTGGTCTAAATTTTGCTAAAGAGTGTCACGATTACTGCAAAATATACTGCGGTATCTACGAGACATCTGGCAACGCTGATGGCTTAGTAGTTATTTAGTTAAAATCACCAAGAAAGCTTCCCTGGTTAGTAACGGCAAAAGTTACAAGCCTTACTAGATGCTGGCTAGTAAAGAGATGCCGCGAAGGTAGTAAAATACGCTCGAAACTAGTAAACACATGCGTTTACCAACTGTTTACTAACTTTTTTTCTAAGAGTGTAGCTCTACTTCAAGCGTTGTAAAGGAGGCAGCCGCTGCCTCCAAGTCTCGCTCCTAAAGGACGACCGATGACGATGTCGAGGGAGCAGAGAAGGAGGCGACGCGCAAATAAGGCCGAGGAGCAACGCTTGGCCCCCGTACTTGCCACATCTCGCACACAAAATATGAAAAAAAAAAGTGAGGCTAAGACCTCGGCACGAGAGGGCACGCTTACTGGAGTCCCCGAGAGCGCGGCAGTCGCGGGATGAACGCGCTTCCGGTCTGGCGAAACAACTCGGCGACCCCAACTTAGACGATGGAAACGCTAATAGTTAGAGTAGTATAACCGGGTCAAAATAGTATAAAAATTCATTTTCTGGAACGAGCGAGGAGGCCCTGGTCCCTGCCTTGAAGTGACGTGTCACTGTGGATATTATCATTGATAAGTTGTACAGTTTTGTTTTATCTTCCTGTGAGTGAGACCTTTACCCAACAGTCAACACGGAACCAAAGAGGACTGCTGAGATACCACGGCTATAGTTTGCAAGGTAAGTTTCGATTGGACGATATCTTGGTAGACCATTAACCGATGAGGTAGTGTTAGGTCCTTGGCCTGACGTCAGCAGCGCAAATGTGGTTATAGGAGCCGTCGTATAGCATTCTTACAAGCCACTGGACTGGATGCACGTCTTTAGATTTGCCCCAGCGTAACAGGACTATATTCTCATCTCCCTACCTTACCATCGTCATTCATCACTCTTTCGCTCCCCTGTCCTCCCTCGCCAGTGTTGAGTAGCAGGCCAGAGCAACCTATAGCTCAGGCCGACCTCTCTGCATTTCTGTAAATAAATTCTCTCTCTCTCTTGAATTCACCCAAAAAGAAAGTTAAGAAAGATAAGCACTTCCTTTTCTCTCCAGCATATATGATTAAGTTAATTTTTAAATTTTGTTATATTTATCTTACATAAATGCTACATTCCAATTAAAAGCTGCAAATAAAGTCCGCTATATGCTTTCCTTGGCTACACTATTTCTTGGCCCCATGTAGTTATGTGGCTCATAGGGAAGTCTTGTGTGTTTGGCGAATTAGTTCATGCTTTGAGAAGGAAAAAAGAACGATAGATCAGTTTAATAAACTAAAACTACACAAGAAAACAAAAGGCGAGGGAGGGGGGAAGGGGGGGGTCTTGGTGACTGTCTACATTCATCTGGTATATCTCGAAGGTGATGCGACGTGCTGGTTTAATAGTGCATATAAGCTTCATATTTCCTGCATAAACCACAGTAGGAAATTAGCGCCACTGCAGTCTTGTGTTCTCATGTCTTACTCGTTTATCTTGCTGTTCTTTCGTTTTTTCTTTCCTTCTGAAGTCGCAGTAATAATTTTCGTAGTTTTGAGCAGTTTTTATTTCATTGAACGTACGCACTTAATTGATCGAGCGCCAGTGTAATAATTCTATGGCATGAGCCACGGTAGCAAGAAATTGTTTTTTGAAGGGTAGGGGCGGAATGTTAAGGATAGTTTATGTACAGTCGTCAACAAGCGTAACACGAACGCTCCGCAGCGTGTTCTGAAACAGTTTTATTGACGCTAGCGCCGCGTAGCTTTGGATTCTGTTGCCGTAATGTTACCCATGCATGCCGACATACTATCCAAGCATACCGAGGTATTATCTCGGCAACAGCAGCCAGCGCTTCGCGGCCGGCATCAGTCAAACTAGTCCAGGTCACGCGTCGGAGCGTTTCTGTTAAGCTTGCCGACCACTGTACGTTCGTGTGTGCGCTTCAGGGGCGTAGCCAGAAATGTTTTTCGGGGGGGGGGGGGGGGGATTCCTTAATTTCGGAGGGGGCCCCTCCTTGACATGGTCATTTCTCGCTCTTTGTGCAATGGCGAAAAAAATTTCGGGGGGGGGGGGCACGTGCCCGGTGTGCCACCCCTGGCTACGCCACTGGTGCGCTTGTATGTGAGGGTGTAATATATACACATACAAAATTGAAAAACTTCAGAGGGGTCTGCACACCCCCCTTCCGGCTATGCCAATGATGAGACACCGCGCGCAATCTGTAGAATCATCAGTTATTCCGTCAGCCATGAACGACATCGAAAAATCCCGCCTAGAGCATCAAAAAAAAAGAAAAAGATGTTCAGGGCCAGTCACTGTCAGCGGAACCATATTTTCTTTTATTCCAGCGCTCATAGCAGCTTCATCACTTACATACTTTTCTTTGATTTGATATCATCATTAGGCGTCGTATTAGATACACTACCGCCGAGGCGCAACAGAAATGCCGTAGTTACGTCGGCTTGAATACTGTTTCATGTAAATGTAGGCCACCTTGCACATTACAACCTGTGCGTGGGTAGCGAATTCATTAGCCACATAAATCAGGAAACTGCACCGTTAATTTCTCTACATCATCGCATTCGACATAGTTTCGATTTTCTCAGATCTCAATTTCTGGTTATTGAGTTTAATTACAAAATGTCCGTGAACACCAAGGACATAAATTGTCTGCGTTACTTCGGACGGACGAAAAAGCCCCCCTTTCCGTCGGTAGGACCCGAACCCGCAACCTTCAAAGCACACTTTCCTTCGATGGTATTTGAACCCACAACCTTCGAAGGTTACGGGTTCGAATCCCATCGAAGGAAAGTTTGCGTTTTCGTCTGCTTTAATTCCTTTCAATTTAGGTAGTAATTGCACTATATCTAAAGAAAAAGAAAAAATGTCCTCTATGATTCCTGTTACATTGGCTGTGTCGAACAAAGAAACGAACACCTGGAACAATTCAATCAATCAATCAATCAATCAATCAATCAATCAATCAATCAATCAATCATTTTATTTTCCACTTCAGCAAGTAGAGGGCATGGGAAGAAAAGGCTCCTGTGAGCTTGACTAGGCTTCCCAGCCGGTTACAGTTCAGCAAGCAGTGACAGCATGCAGAAACTGGCGTGCGCAAGTAAAAGCACAAAAAAAGCCTCCTCTTCTTTCGTCCTGTCCGTTAAGGCGAAAGCCTTAGATGCCTTAGAATTGACCTTATGAAGCCTTAAAATTGACCATCGGCTGCGGCGTCCCGCATCGGCGGTGTCCACACGGGCGATGCAAAAAAAAATCCATCATCACGTGATGAGGTTACCATATGACGTCGTAATCATAGAGTCTCCTAAAATTAACTATAGGGGACTCTGGCGGTGCGATCGTTCAGCCACCATGGGAATTATGGGTAGTACACAAGTTTGCCTAGTCTTCGTGTTTCCGGCTTCGAACGCACTTGTGGCTTTGTTTATTGCTGCGCTTTGATTCTGTTTCGGATAAAAGAACGGACCGTTGTGAACTTCGCGACCCGATTTGAATCGGTGAGCTTAATAAGCTCGTGGTGGTGAAGCGTAACTGCTAAACCTTTGCTGAACTTCGTCTCGCGGCAAAGCGGATTCAGGCCACACGGAGCCAAACGGAGCCGAAAGAACGAAGATTAGACAAATCCGTGTACTACCCATCATTCCCATGCTGGCTGAAGCACCGTGTGTTGCAGCTCCCATAGACACTAGCGCCAGAGTTCCCCCCTAGTGTATTTATAGGAAACTCTATGGTCGTAATGACGGCACAGAATGTTCAAAATCTGTGTCCTCATTATGACGTCACTATGAAGTCATGATGACATAAGATAATGTGACGTCACATGATGCCGTATCGCATGACATCGCCGCTTGGTCAAAGGTGGGCCGGAGGCAGTGCAAAACCAAGTTCGGTGCAGAGAACTTGAAATGCCTCCGATCACGGAGGCAGCGTAAAGCTACGTTAGGTGCAGAACACTTTCGAAGGCGGGCGTCGGGGGGTCAACACATCGACTGGGAAGGAAAAGATGGCTCTCGCCTTCAAGTCATCTTGGGCAAATGCATGTTAAGGAACCCTGTGAGGTGTTTTTTTTTTTTTTTTTTTTTTTTTTTTTTTTTTTTTTTTTTTTTTTTTTAATGCTACAACTATGATTGTGTAACTGCGAAGAAAAGCAGCGGCGTAGCCAGGGGGTGCGACCCCCTGGCTACACCCCTACGCCACTGCAAGGGCCTGCAGTGCCACCCCCGGGGGTGGCACTCTGGGCCCGTGCCCCCCCCCTCCAAATTTTTTCCGAATTGCATACAGAGCACAAAATGGCGCCCAACCACATTTGCCTACCCAGCCCCCACTCCAGATCAAGGATGGTGCCCCCCCCCCCCCCCCTCGAAAAAAACTTCTGCCCACGCCCCTGGAGGAAATCATACGAGTTTCGTTTACACGCACACGAGATTACGTCACGCGTATTCGCTGCCAGTGTTGTGTTGCAATGGGACACGAGCCACGGGGCCCACTCGAGGAAGTCCGGGTTTGTCGTCGCGGCACGCGATCCGCGTCCATCGCGTCTTTGAGCTCCAATCTGAGTCGGCGATGACAGAGGAGAAGAGGGGGTGGTCCTCCGTCGGCGCCTGCGCTCCTACGATTCCAATTGAAGAATCGGCACAGCCCTTTCGGACGAGAAAGTGGGCCAAGGATACGAGCCGCACTGTCGCATTGTACATACGTGACACGGCTCAGCTCGAGCGAAGTGACGAAATATCAAGGCAGGAAACCGATATAGATGAGCAGGGTAGAGCTCGGACAAAAACATATGGCACCGATAATGCGTTCAGGGGTTTTTAACGCGGTCTGCGTGACGCAGCGAGATTGATCGAGGCAACGTTGCTAAGAATCAAGAAATCTTACGGGGATACTACAGAGAAAAACGATGTTTCTTGCATTAGTAAATTACATTTTCGCTATTCCAAAATCACCGCTTCCATCCACCACGGTGGTCTATTGTCTATGGCGCTCGACTGCTGACCCGAAGGTCCCGGGATCGAATCCCAGCCGTGGCAGCCGCATTTCCGATGGAGGCGAAAATGCTATAGGGGCCCACGTGCTGAGATTAAGGTGCGCATTAAAGAACACCGGGTCGTCGAAATTTCCGGAGCCCTCCACTACGGCGTCGCTTATTATTATATGGCGGTTTTGGGACGTAAAACCCTAATTATTGCAAATGAGTTCTGCGGAATCCCGCAAGGTGGCGAAAGGGTTAAGAAAGGAAAAAAAAAAACTGGGGGGACCCTTATGCTTCGCCTTTAAGAGTTGAACGCGATAGCGATATCCTGTCCCTAGTGCGTACTTCAGTTACTTAGTGCATACTATGTAATGGGTAGCATGCTTTAAACCACGAGCAATAATGCGCGGGAAATGTTTTCGAACTTGCTATGCACCCACTACGTGGTGTTAAGGGAATACGCGCAGTAACGTGTGTGCCTTCTGTAATGGGTGGACTGCTTTGAACCACAATGTCGTCATGATAGTCACATCTTCTGACACCCGATGGCAATGTACGCTTGTACGACGCAATATTACTGCGATATTACATGCTGTATTGTGTGGTCCCCCAATTTTCCCTTTCTTAACGCTAACAATTATTTTGTTATATTAAAATCAACGCCAGCCGCGAGAAGACGCTTGGTAAGCGAGAAAATGCGCAAAAAAAAAAAAAAACAATTGCGGGTGGCGACGCCACTTCAAAGTTCCTGCACCAATTGCCGTGACGTCATAGATTTTGAAGGCATCCATTAGTGCCTACGCAGTTCTTAATCGGCAAAAATGAAGTAGAATGTCCTCCGATGAGGCCATAGGATCGATATACGAAGCTTCAGGGAGTTTCAATGAACCAATGTCGTCAGAATACGAGGCGACACTTTAAAATCCGTGACGTCATATCGGAAGGTCTCGGCGGGAAATTTAAAGATAAAACATTGACCTCGGCTTTCTACGATATTAGTAATAATAATATCTGGGATTTTAACGTCCTCAAAACCACGATATGATAATGAGAGACGCCGTAGTAGGAGGGCTCCGGAAATTTTCGACCATCTGGTGTTCTTTAACGTGCACTGACATCGCACAGTACACGGGCCTCTAGCATTTCGCCTCCATTGAAATGCGACCGCCGCGGCCGGGATCGAACCAGCGACCTCCGGGTCAGCAGCCGAGCACGCTAACGCTACACCACCGTGGCGGACGATATTAGTAAACCTATGATGGTAAAATTAGCATTAGAATTATCAGAGCAACAATTATATATCGAAACCCAATTCAGTGTTTCACTTTAGTATCTATTTAATAGGGTTCGTAACATTCGCTTTACGAATACTGCAAAACAAGTCGAGAGACGACGCTTGTGGGTGTTTGATGATCTTACAGAGTGGGCGCGTGCTACTAGATCTAAATACATCCGTTTACATCGACTTTTATGATAACAAAACAGCTACAAGCGTTTGCAAAGCCACCCACGGAACTGAACTGCCTGGCATTGTATTCAAACTACGTGACATTTTACACGACTAAGGAACTTTATCATTAAGTCGGCATGAATGATCGCAAGCTCAACGACGCTGCTGACGCGTGACATGGATAGATTGGGGTCAGCACAATAACAATCGTGCGAGGATTTTTCTATCGCGAAGCTTTGGCTGTTTTTCTATTCAAAGCGTTCAACATTATCAACCAGACCTACATGTAGGTGTAATCTCACGTGCACGTGATCAGATAAGGCGCCTCAATAATGTCCATAATCAACGCCTCCAGATTTTTTTTTTCAGCTGCATTAAGATTCAGTACATATAATCCGAAGTACAAGTTAAGATTCATACTTCCGCTTTTTTGTCGGGCTGTAGATCATCGTCTCTATCTTCTACATTTTCCTTCATCTGTTTAACAATATCGCCATAATATTCTGGTCAACGCCTCTTACTTCGTTACTCATCATAATCTCTTACATTCTCCCGCTTCTCTTCCGTCAACGTCGTTTTCATCCCTTAATCTTTTTTTTTCTTTACCACCTTCACATGTTCATCTAAAATGTTCCCGGATGAGGTAGCTTTACGCGCACAATAGCACAGCATAGCAAACGAGGGGAACGGGTGAACCGACGAGGTTTGCTATCCCCAGTATGCAGTGGCGTAGCCAGGGGGTGGCACACCGGGCGCGTGCCCCCCCCCCCCGAAATTTTTTTTTCGGCATGGCATACATAGCGAAAAATGACCATTTCAAGGAGGTGCCACCCCCGAAATCAAGGAGGTGCCCCCCGAAAAAAAATTTCTGGCTACGCCCCTGCCAGTATGGTATTAAATAAATAAAACAGCCCTCTACGGTCAGGACCGTAGCCAGATATTTGTTTTTGCAAGGGGGGAGGAGGGGTTCCAACATACATTATGCATCTTCGTACGTGCGTTGTATGTGTGCGTGTATATATACACATACCAAAACTGAAAATTTTCAAGGGGGGGGGGGGGCAAGATCCTCCCCCCCCCCTTCTGTTACGCCAGTGTCCGCGGTTGATACGGTGGTTACGGGTGCTCAACGGCTGACCCAACGGACGGGTTCGATCCAGTTGCGGCGCTCACATCTCGAAGGCGGCGAAATTCCTGAGTACCGTGTTCTGTGCGATGTAGGTGCACGTTAAAGAACCGCAGATGGTAGAAATTGTTAGGAGCCCTCCAGTACGGCGCCTCTCATAGCCTGAGTAATATAATAATATCTAGGGTTTAACGTCCCAAAACCACGATATGATTATGAGACGCCGCAGTGGAGGGCTCCGGAAATTTCGACCGACTGATGTTCTTTAACGTGCACTGAGATCGCACAGTACACGGGCCTTTACCGTTTCACCTCCATCGAAATGCGACCGCCGCGGCCGGAATCAAACCCGCGACATTCGGATCAGCAGCCGAGCACCCTAATCGCTATACCACCGCGGCGGACTCATAGCCTGAGTCGATTTGCGACGCTTTAAACCCCATAAACCAACCAACCGAATAAATAAAATAAATGTGCGTGACGTCATAGCCAAGAGATGTTTTTTATGCGGAGTATGCGCACAAGGCTCCCTTCTCCCACTGTTGGTGCGCAACCAGGCCCAACAGGCCGACGACGCCTTTACCTCAATTCTTAAAGCGGGGACGGAGACCCCAGTGCCTTCCGGGAGTTGCGAGCCAACTGATTAGGAGCAAGAGACCAGTGGGTTGTTGCGTGTACAGCGTGTAAAACTAATTGTCGACACTATCACGAACATTATCATACCTCATAACAGAAAGTGGATGCGAGACAGTCAGGAAGACATTGCCTTGAGAAAAGCATCCGCATCAACACATAGTATGGTCGTTTCATTTCCTTGAGGACTTCCCCAGTGCCTTCCCGGAGTTGCGAGCCAACTGATTAGGAGCAAGAGACCAGTGGGTTGTTGCATGTACAGCGTATAGTTTCGGCAGTGTGTGTGTGTCTATGCAGCCAACGGCACTTCCTCACTGCTTTTCATTACGGAGAGGAGGAAAATAGAGAGGGAGAAGGCAACGTTACCCGGTTACAGAGCTCGCGCGCCTTTGTTAAATTGAATCTAATTCGAGAGGCCCGCCATCTTCACGTATGCAGCCAACGGCTTGGCACGCAGCGCCTTCAAGCCATTCCATGCACTGTCGCTGGCATAGAGTTTCCTAACATTAACTAGGGGGGACTCTGGCGCTGCGATCGTTCAGCCACCATGGGAATGATGGGTAGTACACAAGTTTGCCTAGTCTTCGCACTTTCGGCTTCGAACGCACTTGTGGCTTTGTTTATTGTTGCGTTTTCGTTCTGTTTCGGGACAAAAGAATGGACCGTTGTGAACTTCGTGAACGTATTTGAATTCGTGAGCCTAAAAAGGTACATGTGGTGAAGCGTAACTGCTAAACCTTTGCTGAACTTCGTATTGCGGCAAAGCGAATTCAGGCCACACGCAGCCAAAATGTAGCCAAAAGAACGAAGACTAGGCAAGACTAGGCAAATTTGTCTACTACCCATGATTCCCATGCTGGCTGAAGCACCATGTGTTGCAGCCCCCCATAGACACTAGCGCCAGAGTTCCCTCTAGTGTATTTGTAGGAAACTCCATGGTCGCTGGGACGTGGAAGTCTATGGTTTCTATAGAGCGAAAACCACAGATGTATCGACCGAAAACAAAAATGAACAATCGGACTGAGATTGTATGAAAGCAGTGTATATGCTACAATGGCTGACGTTGGCCCAACAGTTATCCAACGCTAGCCGAGCAAACATTAGCCAAAGTCAAAGTTATGCGTTTGCTGTTGGATGAAAACATATAGAGGACATAATATTTCCCACGAGTCAACGCAACCCGCCGAAAGTTCCACAATCTTTAGGAATAACATCGCTTTTCTTTTATTGAAGTAAAAGTAAATGAAGGAGCTGTCACCATTTCATGGCGACGACTACACCTTTTCACTTGGTTGTTAGGAAAAAGAAATAAATATTGAGAAAAATAATACAGTATTGCATTCGGCGAAACCAGGAGTTCTCGTTTTAACACACTCTGCTCGTCTTTGGCACATGCGAGCACGATCCCCACACGTCTGCCCCCTGTCAACCTGAGACACCTCTCAGTAGTAAAGGCAACCTCTGGATGGATGGATGGATGCTATGAGCGTCCCCTTTATAACGGGGCGGTGACATGTCTGCCACCAGGCTCGAAAAAAGATAGGGAAAAAAACTTTATTTTTATGTTGGCCTAATGCCTTATCTACATTGATTAAATCTATGTTATTATACCAAAGAAAAATATAAATTCACGGTCCATCTCTCTGCCTCTTAAGGCAGAACAACCTTAATTTTTTTCCCCATTATTTATTTTTGTCCTTTATCTCTACTTCTCTGCCACCAATACTCTAACCGTCTCTTACTTATTTCTATCGCGGACGTGTTCAGCTTTCCATTGTTGTCCCTAAAACCCAAGGCTTCATGTAGACTCGTGCCCACACTTATACCTGGGTGGATATCGCCACATTCAATCAGTACATCATTCTTGCAGCGCCGAGTCGCCACCTGGAGAGAGGGGCGCTGCGGGCGCAACATGCTCTCCACGCTGTACTGCCTGGCGACGGCAGCGCTTATCGCAGGCAAGTTGTATACATCTGTACCTAGAGTTGCTATCTGTTAACAGTTCGCGTTGCGAACTTAATCTCTGGTATGTAATAAAGGTTTTGTTTTTTCGTTTGCAGTTGTGCGAGCCCAGAGCGACGATGACCTGTTTCTCCCCACAAAGGAGACGTCGCTAGCGAGGTTGCTTCCAGAAAATGGTACCGATTTGAGAGAAGTTGTTTGCTTAATTTCTTACTTATTTTTTATTCGTTATTATTATTATTACTATTTTTAGTCAGAAGTATTTTACGAGACTTTGAATGAGTTCCTGAGAA